>JAGIQG010000399.1:0-32621 GCA_024679065.1 Sphyrna mokarran | reverse complement strand
TGCCCTAAACCTCTCTCAGTTATTACAATCAGGACCTTGTGTCAGTAATCTCTGCTCTAAACGTCCCTCAGTTATGACTATCTGGGCCTCGTATCGGTAATTTCTGCCCTAAACCTCTCTCAGTTATTACAATCTGGGCCTTGAATCAGTAATCTCTGTAATAAACCTCTCTCAGTTATTACAATCTGGGCCTTGTGTCAGTAATCTCTGCCCTAAACTTCTCTCAGTTATTACAATCTGGGCCTTGTATCAATAAACTTTGCTCTAAAATTCTCTCAGTTATTACAATCTGGGCCTTGTATCAATAAACTCTGCTCTAAAATTCTCTCAGTTATTACAATCTGGGCCTTGAATCAGTAATCTCTCTAATAAACCCCTCTGAGTTATTACAATCTGGGCCTTGTATTAGTAATCTCTGCCCTAAACCTCCCTGAGTTATTACAATCTGGGCCTTGTATCAGTAATCTCTGCTCTAAACCTCTCTCAGTTATTACAATCTGGGCCTTGCATCAGTAATCTCTGCCCTAAATCTCTCTCAGTTATTACAATCTGGGCCTTGTGTAAGTAATCTCTGCCATAAACCTCTCTCAGTTATTACAATCTGGGCCTTGTGTCAGTAATCTCTGCCCTAAACCTCTCTCAGTTATTACAATCTGGGCCTTGTATTAGTAACCTCTGCCCTAAACCTCTCTCAGTTATTACAATTTGGGCCTTGTATCAATAAACTCTGCTCTAAAATTCTCTCAGTTATTACAATCTGGGCCTTGAATCAGTAATCTCTCTAATAAACCCCTCTGAGTTATTACAATCTGGGCCTTGTATTAGTAATCTCTGCCCTAAACCTCCCTGAGTTATTACAATCTGGGCCTTGTATCAGTAATCTCTGCCCTAAACTTCTCTCAGTTATTACAATCTGGGCCTTGTATCAATAAACTCTGCTCTAAAATTCTCTCAGTTATTTCCTGCCTGTCAGGCAGGGAGGAAATTATTACAATCTGGGCCTTCTATTAGTAATCTCTGCCCTAAACCTCTCTCAGTTATTACAATCTGGGCCTTGTATCAGTAATCTCTGCCCTAAAGCTCTCTCAGTTATTACAATCTGGGCCTTGTATCAGTAATCTCTGCCCTAAACCTCTCTCAGTTATTACAATCTGGGCCTTGCATCAGTAATCTCTGCCCTAAATCTCTCTCAGTTATTACAATCTGGGCCTTGTGTAAGTAATCTCTGCCATAAACCTCTCTCAGTTATTACAATCTGGGCCTTGTGTCAGTAATCTCTGCCCTAAACCTCTCTCAGTTATTACAATCTGGGCCTTGTGTCAGTAATCTCTGCCCTAAACCTCTCTCAGTTATTACAATCTGGGCCTTGTATTAGTAACCTCTGCCCTAAACCTCTCTCAGTTATTACAATCTGGGCCTTGTGTCAGTAATCTCTGCCCTAAACTTCTCTCAGTTATTACAATCTGGGCCTTGTGTCAGTAATCTCTGCCCTAAACTTCTCTCAGTTATTACAATCTGGGCCTTGTATCAATAAACTCTGCTCTAAAATTCTCTCAGTTGTTACAATCTGGGCCTTGAATCAGTAATCTCTGTAATAAACCTCTCTCAGTTATTACAATCTGGGCCTTGTATTAGTAATCTCTGCCCTAAACCTCCCTGAGTTATTACAATCTGGGCCTTGTATCAGTAATCTCTGCCCTAAACTTCTCTCTGTTATTACAATCTGGGCCTTGTATCAATAAACTCTTCTCTAAAATTCTCTCAGTTATTACAATCTGGGCCTTGTATCAGTAATCTCTGCCCTAAACCTCTCTCAGTTATTACAATCTGGGCCTTGTATCAGTAATCTCTGCCCTAAACCTCTCTCAGTTATTATAATCTGGGCCTTGTATCAGTAATCTCTGCCCTAAACCTCTCTCAGTGATTACAATCTGGGTCTTGTACCAATAATCTCTGCTCTAAACCTCTCTCAGTTATTACAATCTGGGCCTTGTATCAGTAATCTCTGCTCTAAATCTCTCTCAGTTATTACAATCTGGGCCTTGTATCAGTAATCTCTGCTCTAAACCTCTCTCAGTTATTACAATCGGGGCCTTGCATCAGTAATCTCTGCCCTAAATCTCTCAATTATTACAATCTGGGCCTTGTGTAAGTAATCTCTGCCCTAAACCTCTCTCAGTTATTACAATCTGGGCCTTGTGTCAGTAATCTCTGCCCTAAACCTCTCTCAGTTATTACAATCTGGGCCTTGTATTAGTAACCTCTGCCCTAAACCTCTCTCAGTTATTACAATCTGGGCCTTGTGTCGGTAGTCTCTGCCCTAAACCTCTCTCAGTTATTACAATCTGGGCCTTGTATTAGTAATCTCTCCCCTAAACCTCTCTCAGTTATTACAATCTGGGCCTTGTATCAGTAATCTCTGCCCTAAACCTCTCTCAGTCATAAGTCTTGTGACAGTAATAAATGAATTTTAAAACTTTGAACTTTAAAACCTCTCTGTGTCTTTGTCTGAATTCAGACCCCAGGTCAGTGCCAGATTGAGGGGGGGTCAGTATTGAGCAGAATGGACAGACAGTTTGATATAAAGTTGGAAGAAACTCCAGGGAGTGTTTGTAAACATGTTGGGGGTTGTGGAAAGGTCAGTGTGTAACAAGCTGAGGGAAGGGGTTTCCAGTTCACATCTTGCTGCTGTTTGGGGCAATGGGAGTTCCCTTTGCATTTACAGGGAGTTCTGAAACCTCAGGGCTTTCTGCCTGCCTCTGTTTGAACAGTTTCATATGCTTAAACACTCAGACCTCTGGCCCTTGTTGGGAACATCAGAATTCCAGAATATCTCATTGCCCTCTCCCAATCCCCCCACCCTGTGTGTGTGTTGTCCCAAGTCTGGAGATTTCCCCACAGTCCCCTGAAAGTTTTTAAACTCCCTCTGAGAAACCACCCCCCCTTTTTAAAACACAATCCCTGTGGTGCACAGCAAGATCCCACAAGGTGCAGTCAGCTGTGTTGAGTGTTTTTTACTTTGGGAAATGTTTATACAGAGAGAGAGAGAGGCAGAGAGAGGCTGAGACAGTGAAATCAAACCTGCCCGGGACACCCAGAATGAAAATTACACAGCACAAAATCCCAGGAATTCTGCTTTCTGGATTTTACTGAGAGATTGTCCAACTAAATATTAATTCCTGGGAGGAAGAGGGAGAGAATAAAAAAGAGAGGCGGATAGAGGAAGGAAATGGAGAGAAGAGCAGAGAGAAATAGACAGAATGGGGGAAAAGCTGTGGAGAGGATGGAATGAAAATCTGAATTTCTGAAAACTGAATTGTAAAGGCCTCTGTGAATTTTATTTAATAATTAGGAACAGCACTCTGTCTCCCATCCCCTGTTATTTTAAATTTATAACAAACTAACAGACAGTTTCATCAATAATTTACTCTTTGCCACCACACCAAAGGGTTAACGTGTTTGTGATTAATTACAAAGCCGGAATATTTTAACCCTAAGGTTTTAAACTCCAGCACCCCCAAACGTCCCACAATCTAACCAGAACTGGTTCATCCGAGGAAGCGAGATTAAAATTAAACCTGGATCAGGATAATAAAGAGACAACAACTCACGTGTGGCCTATAGAACAGAACTCAGTCCATCCATCCTCCTCTGGAGAAAAGCCCCTTGTCCAAGGATTCCCAGTCCCATTGCAGTCTTCAAAATTCAAATCCCTGGGGAGAAGAGAAAATAATTAATTAAAATACAAGAAGATGTTTAAATTAAACAGCACAAGAGCCCAGGATTCCCCCTTCTCAGATCTTACTGAGAGATTGTTCAGCTAAATAATAATTCCTTGGGAAGAGACAGAATCTAATTAATTTAAATACCAGAAAATGTTGAAGTTAAATATCACAAGAGACCAGGATTCCCCCTTCCAAGATTTGACTGAGAGATTCTCCAACTAAATATTAATACTTAATATTAAGTGTCTTTTAAGAGACTTCTGACTGAGTACATGGGATTTAATAAGAGTGAGGGTTATAGGTAGGCTTAGTAGGTAGAGATATGATCAGTGCAACTTGTGGGCTGAAGGACCTATTTATGCTGTAGCTTTCTTATGATTCTATGATTACAATTTGGGCCTTGTATCAGTAATCTCTGTTCTAAACCCGTCTTAGTTATTACAATCTGGACCTTATATCAGTAAAATCTGCTGTAAACCTCTCTCAGTTATTACAATCTGGACCATGTATCAGTAATCTCTGCCCTAAACCTCTCTTAGTTATTACAATCTGGACCTTGTACACGTAATCTTTGCTCTAAACCGCTCTCTGTTATTACAATCTGAGCCTTGTATCAGTAATCTCTGTCTAAACATCTCTCAGTTATCACAATCCAGGCCTTGTATCAGTAATCTCTGCCCTAAACCTCTCTCAGTAATTATAATCTGGGCCTTGTATCAGTAATCTCTGCCCTAAACCTCTCTCAGTTATTACAATCTGGGCCTTGTATCAATAAACTCTGCTCTAAAATTCTCTCAGTTATTACAATCTGGGCGTTGTATCAGTAATCTCTGTAATAAACCTCTCTGAGTTATTACAATCTGGGCCTTGTATCCGTAATCTCTGCCCTAAACCTCTCTCAGTTATTACAATCTGTGCCTTTTGTCAGTAATCTCTGCCCTAAACCTCTCTCAGTTATTACAATCTGGGCCTTGTATCAATAAACTCTGCTCTAAAATTCTCTCAGTTATTACAATCTGGGCCTTGTATCAGTAATCTCTGCCCTAAACCTCTCTCAGTTATTACAATCTGGACCTTGTATCAGTAATCTCTGCCCTAAACTTCTCTCAGTTATTACAATCAGGGCCTTGTGTCCGTAATCTCTGCCCTAAACCTCTCTCAGTTATTACAATCTGGGCCTTGTATTCGTAATCTCTGCCCTGAACCCATCTCAGTCATAAGTCTTGTGACAGTAATAAATGAATTTTAAAACTTTGAACTTTAAAACCTCTCTGTGTCTCTGTCTGAATTCAGACCCCAGGTCCGTGCCAGATTGAGAGGGGGTCAGTATTGAGCAGAATGGACAGACAGTTTGATACAAAGTTGGAAGAAACTCCAGGGAGTGTTTGTGAACATGTTGGGGGTTGTGGAAAGGTCAGTGTGTAACAAGCTGAGGGAAGGGGTTTCCAGTTCACATCTTGCTGCTGTTTGGGGTAATGGGAGTTCCCTTTGCATTTACAGGGAGCTCTGAAACCTCAGGGCTTTCTGCCTGCCTCTGTTTGAACAATTTCATATGTTTAAACACTCAGACCACTGGCCCTTGTTGGGAATATCAGAATTCCAGAATACCTCACTGCCCACCGCCCCAGCACACATCCTCCCCAAACCCCCACCCCGTGTGTGTGTTGTCCCAAGTCTGGAGGCTTCCCCACAGTCCCCTGAAAGTTTTTAAACTCCCTCTGAGAAACCACCCCCCCCCCTTTTAAAACAAAATCCCTGTGGTGCACAGCAAGATCCCACAAGGTGCAGTCAGCTGTGTTGAGTGTTTTTTACTTTGGGAAATGTTTATACAGAGAGAGAGAGGCAGAGAGAGGCTGAGACAGTGAAATCAAACCTCCCCGGGACACCCAGAATGAAAATTACACAGCACAAAATCCCAGGAATTCTGCTTTCTGGATTTTACTGAGAGATTGTCCAACTAAATATTAATTCCTGGGAGGAAGAGGGAGAGAATAAAAAAGAGAGGCGGATAGAGGAAGGAAATGGAGAGAAAAGCAGAGAGAAATAGACAGAATGGGGAAAAAGCTGTGGAGAGGATGGAATGAAAATCTGAATTTCTGAAAACTGAATTGTAAAGGCCTCTGTGAATTTTATTTAACAATTAGGAACAGCGCTCTGTCTCCCATCCCCTGTTATTTTAGATTTATAACAAACTTACAGACAGTTTCCACAACAATTTACTGTTTGCCACCCACCAAAGGGTTAACGTGTTTGTGACTAATTACAAAGCCGGGATATTTTAACCCTAAGGTTTTAAACTCCAGCACCCCCCACACCCCACAATCAAACAAGAACTGGTTCATCCGAGGAAGCGAGATTAAAATTAAACCTGGATCGGGATAATAAAGAGACAACAACTCACGTGCAGTCTATAGAACAGAACTCAGTCCATCCATCCTCCTCTGGAGAAAAGCCCCTTGTCCAAGGATTCCCAGTCCCATTGCAGTCTTCAAAATTCAAATCCCTGGGGAGAAGAGAAAATAATTAATTAAAATACAAGAAGATGTTTAAACTAAACAGCACAAGAGCCCAGGATTCCCCCTTCTCAGATTTTACTGAGAAATTGTTCAGCTAAATATTAATTCCTTGGGAAGAGACAGAATCTAATTAATTTAAATACCAGAAAATGTTGAAGTTAAATATCACAAGAGACCAGGATTCCACCTTCCGAGATTTGACTGAGAGATTCTCCAACTAAATATTAATACTTAATATGAAGTGTCTTTTAAGAGACTTCTGGATGAGTACATGGGATTTAATAAGATTGAGGGTTATAGGTAGGCTTAGTAGGTAGAGATATGATCAGTGCAACTTGTGGGCTGAAGGGCCTATTTATTGCTGTAGCTTTCTTATGATTCTATGATTACAATTTGGGCCTTGTATCAGTAACCTCTGCTCTAAACCCGTCTTAGTTATTACAATCTGGACCTTGTATCAGTAAACTCTGCTGTAAACCTCTCTTAGTTATTACAATCTGGACCTTGTTCACGTAATCTCTGCTCTAAACTTCTCTCTGTTATTACAATCTGAGCCTTGTATCAGTAATCTCTGCCCGAAACCGCTCTCGGTTATTACAATCTGGACCTTGTATCAGTAATCCAAGTAAAGTGGTGGAGGCAGGTACTCTGGAGATATTTAAGAAATACTTAGATGGGCACATGAACAGAATGGGAATGGAGGGGTATAGAAAACTGATTTAAATAGGGATCATGAGCCTTGGGAGTCCCTGGGAAGTGTGTAAATAGATGATGATATTGATGTACTTGTTTTTATCCTACAGGTGCTTTGGTCCACCTTGTTGTCTAACAAGGGGCATACATGCGATGGGTTGTGAGAGGGCTGCTCTTGGATTTTTTTTTGAGAGTATCCTAGTGCTTCACGTCGTTAGCGTATGCTTGACCCGGACCATTTGACGGGCAACGCGACAGCCCAGTGACTATCGCAGTGCAGATACATGGATTTGGGGCTGTATCTGTGGGAGTTTGCGCATTCTCCCCGTGCTTGCGTGGGTTTTCTCCGGAAGCTCCGGTTTCCTCCCACATCGCAAAGATGTGGCTGATTGGCAAAACAAATTCTCCCTAAATTGTCTCAAATTTGGTTTTTAATCCATTATTACAATCTGGACCTTGTATCAGTAATCTCTGCCCTAAACCTTTCTCAGTTATTACAATCTGGGCCTTGTATCAGTAATCCCTGCCCCAAACCTTTCTCAGTTATTACAATCTGGGCCTTGTATCAGTAATCATTACCCTAAACTGCTTTCGGTAATTACAATCTGGGCCTTGTATCAGTAATCTCTGCTCTAAACCTCTCTCAATTATTACAATCTGGACCTTGTATCATTAATCTCTGCCTTTCTCAGTTATTACAATCTGGGCCTTGTATCAGTAATCATTACCCTAAACTGCTTTCGGTTATTACAATCTGGGCCTTGTATCAGTAATCTCTGCTCTAAACCTCTCTCAATTATTACAATCTGGACCTTGTATCAGTAATCATTACCCTAAACAGCTTTCGCTTATTACAATCTTGGGGTTGTATAAACTCTGCCCTAAACATCTTTCAGAATTTATAATCTGGGCCTCATATGAGTAATCTTTTCCCAAAACCCCTCATACTTAGTAGAATCTAGTCCTTGTATCAGTAATCTCTTCTCTAAACCCCGCTCAGTTATTACAATCAAGGCTTGGATCAGTAATCACTGCACGAAACTTCTCTCAGATATTGCAATCTGTGCCTTGTGTCACTAAACTCTGCCCTAAACCTCCCTCAGATTATACAATCTGTGTCTTGTATCACTAATCTCTGCATTAAACTTCTCTCAGTTATTACAATCTGTGCCTTTTATCAGTAAGCTCTGCCCTAAACTTCCCTGCTGTAACAATCTGGGCCTTGTATCAATAAACTCTAACCTAAACCTCTCTCAGTTTTTACAATCTGGGCCTTGTATCATCAATTTCTGCCCTAAACATCTTCCACTAACTACAATCTAGGCCTTGTATCAGTAAACTCTGATCTAAACCTCTCTTGGTTATTCAATCTGGGCCTTGTATCAGTAAACTCTGCATAAACCTCTCTCAGTTATTACAGTCTGGGCCTTGTATCAGTAAACTCTGGCCTAAACCTCTCTTAATTGTTACAATCTGGGCCTTGTATCAGTAATCTCTGCCCTAAGCCTCTCGGTATTTACAATCTGTGCTTTGCATTAGTAATCTCTGCCCTAAATCTCTCAGTTATTGCAATCTGGGCCTTATATCACTAATCTGTGCCCTAAACCTCTCTCAGTTATTACAATCTGGGCCTTGTATTAGTAATCTTTGACCTAAACCTCCCTCAGTTATTACAATCTAGGCCTTGTAGCAATGATCGCTGCTATAAACGTCTCTCAGTTATTACAATATGGGCCTTGTATCAGTAATCTCTGCCCTAAACCTCCCTCAGTTATTACAATCTAGGCCTTGTAGCAATGATCGCTGCTATAAACGTCTCTCAGTTATTACAATATGGGCCTTGTATCAGTAATCTCTGCCCTAAACCTCCCTCAGTAATTACAATCTAGGCCTTGTAGCAATTATCGCTGTTATAAACTTCTCTCAGTTATTACAATATGGGCCTTGTATCAGTAATCTCTGCCCTAAACCTCTCTCAGTTATTACAATCTGGGCCTTGTATCAGTAATCTCTGCCCTAAACCTCTCTCAGTTATTACAATCTGGGCCTTGCATTAGTAAGTTCTGCCCTAAACCTCTCTCAGTTATTACAATCTGGGTCTTGTGTCAGTAATCTTTGTCCTAAACCTCTCTCAGTTATTACAATCTTGGCCTTGTATTAGTAAGCTCTGCCCTAAACCCATCTCAGTCATAAGTCTTGAGACAGTATTAAATAAATATTAAAACTTTGAACTTTAAAACCTCTCTGTGTCTCTGTCTGAATTCACACCCCAGGTCAGTGCCAGATTGAGAGGGGGTCAGTATTGAGCAGAATGGACAGACAGTTTGATATAAAGTTTGAAGAAACTCCAGGGAGTGTTTGTGAACATGTTGGGGGTTGTGGGAAGGTCAGTGTGTAACAAGCTGAGGGAAGGGGTTTCCAGTTCACATCTTGTTGCTGTTTGGAGAAAACTCCCCCTTTTTAAAACAAAATCCCTGTGGTGCAGTTTTTACTGAGAGATTGTCCAAATAAATATTAATTCCAGGGATAAAGAGGAGGAGAGAATAAAAAAGAGGCAGATTGAGGAAGGAAATGGAGAGAAAAGCAGAGAGAAATAGACAGAATGGGGGAAAAGCTGTGGAGAGGATGGAATGAAAATCTGAATTTCTGAAAACTGAATTGCAAAGGCCTCTGTGAATTTTATTTAACAATTAGGAACAGCGCTCTGTCTCCCATCCCCTGTTATTTTAGATTTATAACAAACTTACAGACAGTTTCCACAACAATTTACTCTTTGCCACCCACCAAAGGGTTAACATGTTTGTGACTAATTACAAAGCCGGGATATTTTAACCCTAAGGTTTTAAACTCCAGCAGCCCCAAACGTCCCACAATCAAACCAGAACTGGTTCATCCGAGGAAGCGAGATTAAAATTAAACCTGGATCGGGATAATAAAGAGACAATAACTCACGTGCGGCCTATAGAACAGAACTCAGTCCATCCATCCTCCTCTGGAGAAAAGCCCCTTGTCCAAGGATTCCCAGTCCCATTGCAGTCTTCAAAATTCAAATCCCTGGGGGGAAGAGAAAATAATTAATTAAAATACCAAAACATGTTTAAACTAAACAGCACAAGAGCCCAGGATTCCCCCTTCTCAGATCTTACTGAGAGATTGTTCAGCTAAATATTAATTCCTTGGGAAGAAAGAGATAATCTAATTAATTTAAATGCTAAAAAATGTTTAAATTAAACAGCACAAGTGACCAGGATTCCTCTTCCTCAGATCTTACTGAGAGACTGGTCAGCTAAATACAATTTCCTTGGGAAGAGACAGAATCTAATTAATTGAAATACTAGAAAATGTTGAAGTTAAATAGCACAAGAGACAAGGATTCCCCCTTCTGGGATTTTACTGAGAGATTGTCCAACTAAATATTAATACTTGATATTAAGGGCCTTTTAAAAGTCTTCTGGATGATTACATGGGATTTAATAGGATTGAGGGTTATAGGTAGGCCTAGTCGGTCGAGATATGATCAGTGCAACTTGTGGGCTGAAGGACCTGTTTGTGCTGTAGCTTTTCTATGATTCTATGATTACAATCTGGGCCTTGTATCAGTAATCTCTGCCCTAAACCTCTCTCAGTCATTACAATCTGGGCTTGTATCAGTAATTTCTGAACTAAACCTCTCTCAGTCATTACAATCTGGGCTTGTATCAGTAATCACTGCCCTAAACCTCTCAGTTATTACATTCTGGGCCTTATGTGAATAATCTCTGCCATAAGCCTGTCTCAGTTATTACAATCTGGGCCTTGTAACAGTAATCTCTGTCCTTTAGCTGATTGGAGAATATCCTTGTGAATATTACTGAGTTTGCGATGTAATATTTTCCTGCTGTTGCCAATGTGACTATTTTGAATATATTTTGGGGGATTCTCCGGCCTCCCCTCAGCAGCTTTCTGGGCAGTGAGAGGTGACACACCGTTCACTAGTGGAGGGAGGTTTCGCTCCTGTTGCTGTCGATGCGATTTCCCATTGAAGCTGCCTCACGCTGGCAGGAATCCAGAGGCAGGGCAACGAGAGCAGAGAATTCCCCACTAGTGAAGAGCCGGAGAATTCCCGACATTCGCTCCTTTCCCAGTTATCACTGCGCTCAACCCTGTCGCTGTTTATACTCTCAGTTGTCCCAGTGAAGACTACATTATACCAGGCTGCTGTGGACACCACAGTGATCCTCCCTCTTTGAGTTCTTACTGGATAAATACCTTGCATGGATTGATGTGAGCTCTGAGAGCTCCACTTAAATCAACATCTTCTGGATTTCCCCAGGGGTGAGTGTCCTCAAGGCCCCCAACCATCTTCAGCGGCTCCACCAATATCCTTCCCACCATCACAGGCTCTGAAGTGGGATGTTCGCTGATGATTGCACAATGTTCAGCACCACCCGCACTCCTCAGATACTGAAACAGAAAATAAGAACATCCCAAACAGGTCAGGCAGCATCTGTGGAGAGAGAAACAGATTCTGGGAGCACTGAGAGACAGGCAGATCGAGAAAGAATATGTACACACACTCAGAGAGCCAAAAACTAAACAGATATATAATGGAGAGGGAATCCCTTCTCCCTCTGGAAATAGAGATTCACTGGATTCCTCTTCCAAAGACCCAACACATCTGGATGAACAGAATAGGCTCCAGTTCTCCCCATGGTCCTTTTCCGATCTCCATCCTTCACATCTGCACATTATGGGTACAGTTTGTGAATCAAAGCAAACCCTGTCCATTACAAATCCACTCAGCCTTTTCCCTCTGCTCTCTCCGCACACAATCAGCTACAAGACAACAAGAAACAAACAGGAACCATGGATTCCAGGAGAGAAAGGTTCCACCTGGATCCTCCTCTCAATGGATTCTCTGTCACCGGAGAGGACATTCCAGCTCCTACAGAACGGAACAACTGATTAATATCAGGGACAGAATCGGAATGAATTAGACACAAGAGAGATGAAAGGTTTCTGCTCATCGTAAAAAGTGAAACAGTCACTCAGTGTCATTAAGGGAGAGAGCTGGTTGGTCTATCTTTGACCCAAGTCACACACTGACTCTGAATATCCTCACAGCAGTTCGGGGGAACGGAGATTTCTAAAGCACTATTGATGGCTTTAGGGTCTCCAAAAGTGTTTCACCGGCAAAGGAGCACCATTGAAATGTTGTCAGGGTTATTTAGGGAAGGTTTTGTCACCAGCAGGATGTGGAGGGTTTGGAGAGGGGACAGAAAAGAGTTCCCAGGATGTTGCCCCGGTCTGGAGGGCATTCGCTATGAGGAGAGGTTGGAGAAACTTGGGTTTGTTCTCATTGGGATGATGGAGGGTGAGGGGAGACCTGATAGAAGTCTACAAGATTATGAGGGGCACGGACAGAGTGGAGAGTCAGAAGCTTTTTCCCCAGGGTGAAAGAATCAATTACGAGGGGGGCAGAGGTTTAAGGTGCGAGGGGCAAGGTTTAAAGGAGATGTGCGAGGCAATTTTTATTTACACAGAGGGTGGTGGGTTCCTGGAACTCACTGCCGGGGGAGGGAGTGGAACCAGATACGATTGTGACTATTAGGGAGTGTCTGGACAAATCCATGAAGAGGATGGGAACAGAGGGATCTGGCCCCTGGAAGGGTAGGGGGTTTTAGTTCACTCAGGCAGCATGGTCAGTACAGGCTTGGAGGGGCCGAAGGGCCTGTTCCTGTGCTGGAATTTTCTTTGTTCTAATTTCAGACAGAGAGAGATAAAGATCCAGAGGCAGAGAGAGACAGAAACAGGATGGGACTGTGCTGTACATGTTTCCGAGCTGACACTGAGACACACACGAGATGGACATCAATGATTTGACGAGGGAAGGAAAAATAATCTTTCCAAGTTTGCTGATGCCATGAAGCTTGTTGGGAATGTGAGTAGTGAGAAGGATGTTAGAATGATTCCCAGAGATTTCAGCAAGTTGGGTAAATGTGAAACAGATGCAGTATAACGTGGACAAACGTGGATTTAACTACTTCAGGCAGAGAAACAGAATGGCAGAGGATTATTTAAATGGGGATAGATTGGGAAATGTTGATGTGCAGAGGGATCTGGGTGTCTGAGTACACCAGACACTGAAAACAAGCACGCAGCTCCAGCAAACAGTTAGGAAGGTGAATGGTATGTTGGCCTTCACTGTAAGAGAACTTGAGTAAAGGAGCAAGGATGTCTCAACACCAAAGATGTGCAGGATGGGCTGATTGGCCATTCAAAATTGCCCTTTAGTGTCAGAGGGATTAGCAGGGTCAATATGTCCCATTACAGTGATGGGGCCTGGGTGGGATTGTTGCTAGCACAGTCTCGAGTGGCTGAATGGCCTCCTTCTGCACTGATTCTATGATTCTAATATGTCCATACGTTAAGGAAGGTGGCAGGGCACTTTGAGAGAGCAGGAAATGAAGTATACGGTATCCCTGCTTTTATTCATGGAGGAATTGAGTATAAGAGGAAGGAGCTCATATTGAACTTGTATAAGACACTCGTTAGGCCTCAGCAGGAGACTGCACCCAGTTCCGGGCCCCGTACTTGAGGAGGGATGTGAAGACATTGGAGAGAGTACGGAGCAGGATCACAAGAATGATTCCAGGGATTAAGATCCGTCGCTACGTGGGTAGATCGGAGAGGTTGGGACTGTTTTCCTCGGAGAAAAGAAGGCCGAGGTGAGACTTGAGAGAGAGATTGAAGATCCTAAGGGTTATGGACAGGTTAAAGAGTGAGAAACTCTTTCCTCTCAGGAGATGGTGATGAACGAGAGGACACAGATTGGAAATGATGGGGAAATGGATCAGAAGTGAAATGTGGAAAATCACTTCACCAAGAGGGGGTTTGGAATCTGGAACAATCTTCCTGAAAGCCGGTTCCAATATTCAATAAGATCCTGGCTGATCTGTGATCTAACTCTCTGTCTCTTTACCTCTTTGCACTAAGGGAAATCTATCAAACCCCAGATTTAAAATAATAACAAGTGACTGAGCATCAATAGCCATTTGCAGAAGATTGTTTCAAACTAACTCCACACCGCATCTGGCAATGTTTTCATTTCTACAATTCTCAATTTCTAAACTGAGGCTAATACCCAAATATTCCCAAATCCTGGAATCCCCAACCAGCAGAAAAACTTGTTCTTTATCAGCCTCTCCCTTTCCCTCATTATTTTCAATGTTTGATTCAATCAGCCCCCAACTTCAATTCCAGTGGTTAAGAATAATGTTTAATCTGCACTGTTCATCAAATGTTCCCAACACAAATATTGTCATGGGCTAAATCCAGAGTAAAATTCCCTCTGCTCTGTCCAAGGAATGTTTCAGCACAAATTTTTATTTTGAAGTTTGGGAAAAAAGCAGGAATCAAATAGTTCAGCATCCCAGTGTGGCCTCGGGTTTATTTCAATCAGCCCTTCACATTAAAACATGAAGTTGAAGTTTCGAATCCTGTCTGTGGCAGCGTTTGTGGATTCAGTTGTTCTCTTGCTTTTTCACCTGTCTGAAGAATTTGAATTGTAGATATTGTTTAATCATTCCTTTCTCTCAGCACATGGAACTTGTGAATCTGCAAGGCAGGCAATCTCATGTCATTAACATCAAACTGCATCTTTATTCATCCATCCATTTCCTATCTCTGAATAGATCCCACACATTTCCAGAATGCAGGAAGCTCTCAATGGAAACTGCTTCCAATGATTCCCCAATACAATTCTTCACACTTCACTGAAAACTACATTCCACTGACATTCCCCAAAGCAGCCACAGAAAAGTGACTGGTTATTTCAAACATTAAACCTGAACTCATTGAGTTTATGATTCACTCACATTGTACAGAAATGTTGATGCTGTTTCGATGAGAGTGATCAGATTAACTCTGTAACATGAAGGCAGCCTCCGGACTGAGATTAACCACATTTACAACATTTCCACAATATCAGAGACATTGCTGTGTGGATTGTGTGAATCCAGCTGTGAAATATCCGAACATTTGGAGCTTTCACTGTTTCTGTCTTTTCATCATTTATTAAATACGTTGTTCTATCCCTTTTAAATCTAAGTTGTATCAATTTACATTTCCCTGCACTGAAACATCGCCACCAGTTTTGTCCATTTACTAAATATGAAAAACTCTTTGCAATTTGATGTTTCCAGCTACGCTGCTTACAATAGAACATAGAACATAGAACATTACAGCACAGAACAGGCCCTTCGGCCTTCGATGTTGCGCCGACCAATATAAAAGCAATGCCCCTCCAAACTAAACCATTCCCTTCTCTTCCATATACTTATCAACTAACCTCTTAAACGCCACCAAACTTGGCGCATCTACAACCGCTGCAGGCAGGGCATTCCACTCCGAACCACCCTTTGGGTAAAGAACCTGCCTCTGATATCCGTCCTATAACTATCACCCCTTAATTTAAAGCTGTGTCCCCTCGTGCTAGCTTTTTCCATCCTAGGAAAAAGGCTATCACTGTCCACCCCATCTAAACCTCTAATCATCTTATATGTTTCGATCAGGTCCCCTCTTAGCCTCCTCCTTTCTAACGAAAACAACCTCAATCCCTCAGCCTCTCCTCATAAGACCTGCCCTTCATACCAGGCAACATCCTGGTAAACCTCCTCTGTACCCTCTCCAATGCCTCCACATCTTTCTTATAATGTGGGGACCAGAACTGCACAAAATACTCCAAGTACGGCCGCATTAGAGGCACAGAGTTAGATACACACACTGAGATACAGAGAGAGAGAGAGACACACACACAGGCACAGAGTTAGATACACACATTGAAACACAGAGAGACACACACACACACACACAGGCACAGAGAGACACATGTGCACACTAAGAGAAAGAACAACACATACACAAATACGCACATGCTGAGAGACCCACAGCGACACAGAGAGACACACATTGAAATATACAGATAGACACACACACTCACAGAAAAATATGTACACACTTAGAAACTCTCCCTCACACACCCAGAAACACAGAAACATAACCACACTGACACTCCCACACAGTCATTCCTATTTGTGTTTTACTCCTCACTGCCCCAACTAGAAAGCACTGGGATCTGAGCTTGAAATGCTGGAACTGATCAGGGAGGAACGAGTGGGGCCTAATAGACACTGAGAGGTTCACTTGTGTGTGAATCATAGACTGGGGACAGCACAGGAGGCCATTCAGCCCGTCAAGCCAGGATGGACACCCTGCAAGAGCAGTTTCACTATTCCCACTCCCCCCACCCTCTCCCCGGAACCCTGTCAATATTTTCCCTTCAGCTTCCCATTCAATCTCCTCTGGATGGAATCTTCTTCCCCCTCCGGCTCAGACACAACGTTCCAGATCCCAGCAGTCACTGTGTTAAAAACATTTCCCCGTCACACAATCACAGATTCATACATCGGCCCATCGAGTCTGTACTGACCCGTGTGAACCACCTAACATACCGCCCAAACCCCATTTCCCAGCACTGGGCCCATAGCCCTGAATGTGATGATGGGCCAAGTGCTCATCCAGGGACTTTTTAAAGGATGTGAGACAACTTGCCTCTACCCCACCTTCCAGACAGCACATTCCAAACCCTCACCACCCTCTGGGTTAAACAGTTCTTCCTCACATCCCCACCTAAACCTCCTGTCCCTTACCTTGAACCTGTGTTCCCCTCATCACTGACCCTTCAACTAAGGGGAGTAACAGCTCCGCATCCACACACTTTATGTCTCTCTCAATTATTACAATCTGGGCCTTGTATCAGTAATCTCTGCCGTAAAACACTCCCAGTTATTACAATCTGGGCCTTGCATCATCAGTTTCTGCCCTAAACATCTTCCACATATTACAATCTAGGGCTTATATCAGTAATCTCTGATCTAAACCTAATTCTGCTATTCAATATGTACCTTGCATCAGTAAACTCTGCCCTAAACCTCTCTCAATTATTACAATCTGGACCTTGTATCATTAATCTGTGCCCTAAACCTTTCTCAGTTATTACAATCTGGGCCTTGTATCAGTAATCTCTGCACTAAACCTCTCTCAATTATTACAATCTGGACCTTGTATCATTAATCTCTGCCCTAAACCTCTCTCAATTATTACAATCTGGGCCTTGTATCAGTAATCATTACCCTAAACTGCTTTCAGTTATTACAAACTTGGGGTTGTATTTGTAAACTCTGCCCTAAACATCTTTCAGAATTTATAATCTGGGCCTCATATGTGTAATCTTTCCCAAAACCCCTCACACTTATTAGAAACTAGTCCTTGTATCAGTAAACTCTTCTCTAAACCCTGCTCAGTTATTACAATCAAAGCTTGGATCAGTAATCACTGCACGAAACTTCTCTCAGCTATTGCAATCTGTGCCTTGTGTCAGTAAACTCTGCCCTAAACCTCCGTCAGATTATACAATCTGTGTCTTGTATCACTAATCTATGCATTAAACTTCTCTCAGTTATTACAATCTGTGCCTTTTATCAGTAAGCTCTGCCCTAAACTTCCCTGCTGTTACAATCTGGGCCTTGTATCAATAATCTCTAACCTAAACCTCTCTCAGTTTTTACAATATGGGCCTTGTATCATCAATTTCTGCCCTAAACATCTTCCACTAATTACAATCTAGGCCTTGTATCAGTAAACTCTGATCTAAACCTCTCTTGGTTATTCAATCTGGGCCTTGTATCAGTAATCTCTGCCCTAAACCTCTCTCAGTCATTACAATCTGGGCGTGAGAGAGCAGGAAATGAAGTGTACGGTATCCCAGCTTTTATTAATGGAGGAATTGAGTACAAGAGGAAGGAGCTCATATTGAACTTGTATAAGACACCCGTTAGGCCTCAGCAGGAGACTGCACCCAGTTCCGGGCCCCGTACTTGAGGAGGGATGTGAAGACATTGGAGAGAGTACGGAGCATGTTCACAAGAATGATTCCAGGGATTCAGATCCGTAACTACGAGGGTAGATAGGAGAGGTTGGGACTGTTTTCCTGGGAGAAAAGAAGGCCGAGGTGAGACTTGAGAGAGAGATTGAAGATCCTAAGGGTCATGGACAGGTTAAAGAGTGAGAAACTCTTTCCTCTCAAGAGATGGTGAGGAACTAGAGGACACAGATTGGAAATGATGGGGAAATGGATCAGAAGTGAAATGTGGAAAATCACTTCAACAAGAGGGTGTTTGGAATCTGGAACAATCTTCCTGAAAGCCTGTTCCAATATTCAATAAGATCCTGGCTGATCTGTGATCTAACTCTCTGTCTCTTTATCCCTTTGCACTAAGGGAAATCTATCAATCCCCAGATTTAAAATAATAACAAGTGACTGAGCATCAATAGCCATTTGCAGAAGATTGTTTCAAACTAACTCCACACCACATCTGGCAATGTTTTCATTCCCACAATTCTCAATTTCTAAACTGAAGCTAATACCCAAATATTCCCAAATCCTGGAATTCCCAACCAGCAGAAAAACTTGTTCTTTATCAGCCTCTCCCTTTCCCTCATTACTTTCAATGTTTAATTCAATCAGCCCCCAACTTCAATTCCAGCGGTTAAGAATAATGTTTAATCTGCACCGTTCATCAAATATTCCCAACACCAATACTGTCATGGGCTAAATCCACAGTGAAATTCCCTCTGCTCTGTCCAAGGAATGTTTCAGCACAGATTTTTATTTTGAACTTTGGGAAAAAAGCAGGAATCATATACTTCAGCATCCCAGTGTGGCCTCGGGTTTATTTCAATCAGCCCTTCACATTAAAACATGAAGTTGAAGTTTTGAATACTGTCTGTGGCAGCGTTTGTGGATTCAGTTGTTCTCTTGCTTTTCCACCTGTCTGAAGAATTTGAATTGTAGATATTGTTTAATCATTCCTTTCTCTCAGCACATGGAACTTGTGAATCTTCAAAGCAGACAGTCTCATGTCATTAACATCAAACTGCATCTTTATTCATCCATCCATTTCCTATCTCTGAATAGATCCCACCCATTTCCAGAATGCAGGGAGCTCTCAATGGAAACTGCTTCCAATGATTCCCCAATACAATTCTTCACACTTGACTGGAAACTACATTCCACTGACATTCCCCAAAGCAGCCACAGAAAAGTGACTGGTTATTTTAAACCTTGAACCTGAACTCATTGAGTTTATGATTCACTCACATTGTACAGAAATGTTGATGCTGTTTTGATGAGAGTGATCAGATTAACTCTGCAACATGAAGGCAGCCTCCGGACTGAGATTAACCACATTTACAACAATTCCACAATATCAGAGACATTGCTGTGTGGATTGTGTGAATCCAGCTGTGAAATATCCGAACATTTGGAGCTTCCACTGTTTCTGTCTTTCCAACATTTATTAAAGTACGTTGTTCTATCCCTTTTAAATCTAAATAGTGTCAATTTACATTTCCCTGCATTGAAACATCGCCACCAGTTTTGTCCATTTACTAAATATGAAAAACTCTTTGCAATTTGATGTTTCCAGTTACGCTGCTTACAATGCTGTCTCATTTTCTGTATCTACGGCAAACTATAATGTGAAGCATTCAGTCACATTAAATGGTCAATAAATACATTAAAACTGTTTATATCTTTCTGTGTGTGTGTGTGTGTGTGTGTGAATGTATTTAAATCTCAAATATGTGCAGTTTTTGGCCATTTGACTCATAGAGAGAGGCCGACCCCAGCATTCAAACAGATGAGGACAAACACTCACACACACACAGACACACACAGACACACACACACAGACACACACACAGACACACACACAGACACAGAGACGGACACACAGACAGACACACAGACATACAGACACACACACAGACGGACACACACATAGACGGACAGAGACACACGCACACAGACACTCACAGGTACGCATAGAGAGTCTCACACACACAAGCACATTCAACAGCCACACACACACACAGAGTCAGAAACACAGACTGAGATACAGAGAGAGAGAGACACACACACAGGCACAGAGTTAGATATACACACTGAGATACAGAGAGAGAGACACACACACACACACACAGGCACAGAGATACACATGTGCACACTAAGAAAGAACAACACATACACAAACACGCACATGCTGAGAGACCCACAGCGACACAGAGAGACACACATTGAAATATACAGATAGACACACACACTCACAGAAAAATATGTACACACTTAGAAACTCTCCCTCACACACACAGAAACACAGAAACATAACCACACTGACACTCCCACACACTCATTCCTATTTGTATTTTACTCCTCACTGCCCCAACTATAAAGCACTGGGATCTGAGCTTGAAATGCTGGAACTGATCAGGGAGGAATGAGTGGGGCTTAATAGACATTGAGAGGTTCACTTGTGTGTGAATCATAGAATGGGGACAGCACAGGAGGCCATTCAGCCCGTCAAGCCAGGATGGACACCCTGCAAGAGCAGTTTCACTATTCCCACTCCCCCACCCTCTCCCCGGAACCCTGTCAATATTTTCCCTTCAGCTTCCCATTCAATCTCCTCTGGATGGAATCTTCTTCCCCCTCCGGCTCAGACACAACGTTCCAGATCCCAGCAGTCACTGCGTTAAAAACATTTCCCCATCACACAATCACAGATTCATACATCAGCCCATCGAGTCTGTACCGACCCGTGTGAACCACCTAACATACCGTCCGAACCCCATTTCCCAGCACTGGGCCCATAGCACTGAATGTGATGATGGGCCAAGTGCTCATCCAGGGACTTTTTAAAGGATGTGAGACAACTTGCCTCTACCCCACCTTCCAGACAGCACATTCCAGGCCCTCACCACCCTCTGGGTAAAACAGTTCTTCCTCACATCCCTACCTAAACCTCCTGTCCCTCACCTTGAACCTGTGTCCCCCTCATCACTGACCCTTCAACTAAGGGGAGTAACAGCTCCGCATCCATACACTTTATGTCTCTCTCAATTATTACAATCTGGGCCTTGTATCATCAATTTCTGCCCTAAACATCTTCCACTTATTACAATCTAGGCCTTATATCAGTAATCTCTGATCTAAACCTCTCTCTGCTATTCAATATGTACCTTGCATCAGTAAACTCTGCCCTAAACCTCTCTCAATTACAATCTGGACCTTGTATCATTAATCTCTGCCCTAAACCTTTCTCAGTTATTACAATCTGGGCCTTGTATCAGTAATCATTACCCTAAACTGCTTTCGGTTATTACAATCTTGGGGTTGCATTTGTAAACTCTGCCCTAAACATCTTTCAGAATTTATAATCTGGGCCTCATATGAGTAATCTTTTCCCAAAACCCCTCACACTTATTAGAATCTAGTCCTTGTATCAGTAAACTCTTCTCTAAACCCCCCTCAGTTATTACAATCAAGGCTTGGATCAGTAATCACTGCATGAAACATAGAACATTACAGCACAGAACAGGCCCTTCGGCCTTCGATGTTGCGCCGACAAATATAAAAAGCAATGCCCCTCCAAACTAAACCATTCCCTTCTCTTCCATATACTTATCAACTAACCTCTTAAACGCCACCAAACTTGGCGCATCTACAACCGCTGCAGGCAGGGCATTCCACTCCCGAACCACCCTTTGGGTAAAGAACCTGCCTCTGATATCCGTCCTATAACTATCACCCCTTAATTTAAAGCTGTGTCCCCTCGTGCTAGCTTTTTCCATCCTAGGAAAAAGGCTATCACTGTCCACCCTATCAAACTTCTCTCAGATATTGCAATCTGTGCCTTGTGTCAGTAAACTCTGCCCTAAATCTCCCTCAGATTATACAATCTGTGTCTTGTATCACTAATCTCTGCATTAAACTTCTCTCAGTTATTACAATCTGTGCCTTTTATCAGGAAGCTCTGCCCTAAACCTCTCTCAGATATTACAATCTGTGTCTTGTATCAGTAATCTCTGCCCTAAACCTCTCTCAGTTATTACAATCTGTGCCTTTTATCAGTAAGCTCTGCCCCAAACCTCTCTCAGTTATTACAATCTGTGCCTTTTATCAGTAAGCTCTGCCCCAAACCTCTCTCAGTTATTACAATCTGGGCCTTGTATCAGTAATCTCTGCACTAAACCCCTCTCAGTTATTACAATCTGGACCTTGTATCAGTAATCTGTGCCTTGTGTCAGTAAACTCTGTCCTAAACCTCCCTCAGATTATACAATCTGTGTCTTGTATCACTAATCCCTGCATTAAACTTCTCTCAGTTATTACAAGCTGTGCCTTTTATCAGTAAGCTCTGCCCTAAACTTCCCTGCTGTTACAATCTGGGCCTTGTATCAATAATCTCTAACCTAAACCTCTCTGAGTTTTTAAAATCTGGGCCTTGTATCATCAATTTCTGCCCTAAACATCTTCCACTAATTACAATCTAGGCCTTGTATCAGTAAACTCTGATCTAAACCTCTCTTGGTTATTCAATCTGGGCCTTGTATCAGTAAACTCTGCATTAACCTCTCTCAGTTATTACAATCCGGGCCTTATATCAGTAAACTCTGCCCTAAACCTCTCTTAATTGTTACAATCTGGGCCTTGTATCAGTAATCTCTGCCCTAAGCCTCTTGGTATTTACAATCTGTGCTTTGTATCAGTAATCTCTGCCCTAATCTCTCAGTCATTGCAATCTGGTCCTCGTATCACTAATTTGGGCCCTAAACCTCTCTCAGTTATTACAATCTGGGCCTTGCATGAGTAAGTTCTGCCCTAAACCTCTCTCAGTTATTACAATCTGGGCCTTGCATTAGTAACCTCTGCCCTAAACCTCTCTCAGTTATTACAATCTGGGCCTTGCATTAGTAAGCTCTGCCCTAAACCTCTCTCAGTTATTACAATCTGGGCCTTGTATTAGTAAGCTCTGCCCTAAACCCATCTCAGTCATAAGTCTTGAGACAGTATTAAATAAATATTAAAACTTTGAACTTTAAAACCTCTCTGTGTCTCTGTCTGAATTCAGACCCCAGGTCAGTGCCAGATTGAGAGGGGGGTCAGTATTGAGCAGAATGGACAGACAGTTTGATACAAAGTTTGAAGAAACTCCAGGGAGTGTTTGTGAACATGTTGGGGGTTGTGGAAAGGTCAGTGTGTAACAAGCTGAGGGAAGGGGTTTCCAGTTCACATCTTGTTGCTGTTTGGAGAAAACCCCCCCTTTTTAAAACAAAATCCCTGTGGTGCAGTTTTTACTGAGAGATTGTCCAAATAAATATTAATTCCAGGGATAAAGAGGAGGAGAGAATAAAAAAGAGAGGCGGATAGAGGAAGGAAATGGAGAGAAAAACAGAGAGAAATAGACAGAATGGGGGAAAAGCTGTGGAGAGGATGGAATGAAAACCTGAATTTCTGAAAACTGAATTGCAAAGGCCTCTGTGAATTTTATTTAACAATTAGGAACAGCGCTCTGTCTCCCAGCCCCTGTTATTTTAGATTTAAAACAAACTTACAGACAGTTTCATCAATAATTTACTCTTTGCCACCCAAGAAAAGTGTTAACATGTTTGTGACTAATTACAAAGCCGGGATATTTTAACCCTAAGGTTTTAAACTCTAGCACCCCCCACACCCGACAATCTATCCAGAACTGGTTCATCCGAGGAAGCGAGATTAAAATTAAACCTGGATCGGGATAATAAAGAGAGAACGACTCACGTGCGGCCTATAGAACAGGACTCAGTCCATCCATCCTCCTCTGGAGAAAAGCCCCTTGTCCAAGGATTCCCAGTCCCATTGCAGTCTTCAAAATTCAAATCCCTGGGGAGAAGAGAATATAATTAATTAAAATACCAAAACATGTTTAAACTAAACAGCACAAGAGCCCAGGATTCTCCCTTCTCAGATCTTACTTAGAGATTGTGCAGCTAAATATTAATTCCTTGGGAAGAAAGAGAGAATCTAATTAATTTAAATGCTAAAAAATGTTTAAATTAAACAGCACAAGTGACCAGGATTCCTCTTCCTCCGATCTTACTGAGAGACTGGTCAGCTAAATACAATTTCCTTGGGAAGAGACAGAATCTAATTAATTGAAATACTAGAAAATGTTGAAGTTAAATAGCACAAGAGACAAGGATTCCCCCTTCTAAGATTTGACTGGGAGATTGTCCAACTAAATATTAATACTTGATATTAAGGGCCTTTTAAAAGTCTTCTGGATGATTACATGGGATTTAATAGGATTGAGGGTTATAGGTAGGCCTAGTTGGTAGAGACATGATCAGTGCAACTTGTGGGCTGAAGGACCTGTTTGTGCTGTAGCTTATCTATGATTCTATGATTACAATCTGGGCCTTGTATCAGTAATTTCTGAACTAAACATCTCTCAGTCATATAAATCTGGGCTTGTATCAGTAATCTCTGCCCTAAACCTCTCTCAATCATTGCAATCTGGGCCTTGTGTTCGTAATCTCTGCCATCAACCTCTCTCAGTCATTACAATCTGGGCCTTGTATCAGTAATCTCTGCCCTAAACCTCTCTCAATTATGACAATCTGGGCCTTGTATCAGTAATCTCTGCTCTAAACCTCTCTCTGTTATAACATTCTGGTCGTTGTATCAGTAATCTCTGCCCTAAACCTCTCTCAATTATTACAGTCTGGGCCTTGTAATAGTAATCCCTGCCCTAAACCTCTCTCAGTTATTACAATCTGGGCCTTGTATCAGTAATCTCTGCCCTAAACCTCTCCCAGTTATTACAATCTGGGCCTTGTATTAGTAATCTCTGTCCTTTAGCTGATTGGAGAATATCATTGTGAATATTACTGAGTTTGCGATGTAATATTTTCCTGCTTGTGCCAATATGACTGTTATGATATATTTTGGGGGATTCTCCGGCCTCCCCTCAGCAACTTTCTGGGCAGTGAGAGGTGACACACCGTTCACTAGTGGAGGGAGGTTTTGCTCCTGTTGCTGTCGATGGGATTTCCCATTGAAGCTGCCTCACGCTGGCAGGAATCCACAGGCAGGGCAACGAGAGCAGAGAATTCCCCACTAGTGAAGAGCCGGAGAATTCCCGACATTCGCTCCTTTCCCAGTTATCACTGCGCTCGACCCTGTCGCTGTTTATACTCTCAGTTGTCCCAGTGAAGACTACATTACACCAGGCTGCTGTGGACACCAGTGAACCCCCCTCTTTGAGTTCTTACTGGATGAATACCTTGCATGGATTGATGTGAGCTCTGAGAGATCCCCTTAAATCAACATCTTCTGGATTTCCCCAGGGGTGAGTGTCCTCAGGGCCCCCAACCACCTTCAGCGGCTCCATCAATGTCCTTCCCACCATCACAGGCTCTGAAGTGGGATGTTCGCTGATGATTGCACAATGTTCAGCACCACCCGCACTCCTCAGATACTGAAACAGAAAATAAGAACATCCCAAACAGGTCAGGCAGCATCTGTGGAGAGAGAAACAGATTCTGGGAGCACTGAGAGACAGGCAGATCCAGAAAGAATATGTACACACACTCACACTCAGAGAGCCAAAAACTAAACAGATATATAATGGAGAGGGAATCCTTCTCCCTCTGGAAATAGAGATTCACTGGATTCCTCTTCCAAAGACCCAACACATCTGGATGAACAGAATAGGCTCCAGTTCTCCCCATGGTCCTTTTCCGATCTCCATCCTTCACATCTGCACACTTCAGGTACAGTTTGTGAATCAAAGCAAACCCTGTCCATTACAAATCCACTCAGCCTTTTCCCTCTGCTCTCTCCACATACAATCAGCTACAAGACAACAAGAAACAAACAGGAACCATAGATTCCAGGAGAGAAAGGTTCCACCTGGATCCTCCTCTCAATGGATTCTCGGTCACCGGAGAGAACATTCCAGCTCCTACCGAAAGGAACAACTGATTAATATCAGGGACAGAATCGGAATTAATTAGACACAAGAGAGATGAAACGTTTCTGCTCATCGTAAAAAGTGAAACAGTCACTCAGTGTCATTAAGGGAGAGAGCTGGCTGGTCTATCTTCGACCCAAGTCACACACTGACTCTGAATATCCTCACAGCAGCTTGGGGAACGGAGATTTCTCAAGCACTATTCATGGCTTTAGCGTCTCCCGAAGTGTTTCAGCGGCAAAGAAGCAATATTGAAATGTTGTCAGTGTTATTTAGGGAAAGTTTTGTCACCAGTAGGATGTGGAGGCTTTGGAGAGGGAACAGAAAAGAGTTCCCAGAATGTTACCCTGGTCTGGAGGGCATTCGCTATGAGGAGAGGTTGGAGAAACTTGGGTTTGTTCTCATTGGGACGATGGAGGGCGAGGGGAGACCTGATAGAAGTCTACAAGATTATGAGGGGCACGGACAGAGTGGAGAGTCTGAAGCTTTTCCCCAGGGTGGAAGAGTCAATTACTAGGGGGCAGAGGTTTAAGGTGCGAGGGGCAAGGTTTAAAGGAGATGTACGAGGCAAGTTTTTTTTACACAGATGGTGGTGGGTTCCTGGAACTCACTGCCGGGGGAGGGAGAGGAAGCAGATACGATTGTGACTATTAGGTGGTGTCTGGACAAATCCATGAAGAGGATGGGAATAGAGGGATATGGTCCCTGGAAGGGTAGGGGGTTTTAGTTCACTCAGGCAGCATGGTCGGTACAGGCTTGGAGGGGCCGAAGGGCCTGTTCCTGTGCTGGAATTTTCTTTGTTCTAATTTCAGACAGAGAGAGAGATAAAGATCCAGAGGCAGAGAGAGACAGAAACAGGATGGGACTGTGCTGTACATGTTTCCGGGCTGACACTGAGACACACACGAGATGGACATCAATGATTTGGACGAGGGAAGGAAAAATAATCTTTCCAAGTTTGCTGATGCCATGAAGCTTGTTGGGAATGTGAGTAGTGAGAAGGATGTTAGAATGATTCCCAGAGATTTCAGCAAGTTGGGTAAATGTGAAACAGATGCAGTATAACGTGGACAAACGTGGATTTAACTACTTCAGACAGAGAAACGGAACGGCAGAGGATTATTTAAATGGTGAAAGATTGGGAAATGTTGATGTGCAGTGGGATCTGGGTGTCTGAGTACACCAGACACTGAAAGCAAGCACGCAGCTCCAGCAAACAGTTAGGAAGGCGAATGGTATGTTGGCCTTCACTGTAAGAGAACTTGAGTAAAGGAGCAAGGATGTCTCAACACCAAAGATGTGCAGGTTGGGCTGATTGGCCATTCAAAATTGCCCTTTAGTGTCAGAGGCATTAGCAGGGTCAATATGTCCCATTACAGTGATGGGGCCTGGGTGGGATTGTTGCTAGCACAGCCTCGAGTGGCTGAATGGCCTCCTTCTGCACTGTAGGGATTCTATGATTCTAATATGTCCATACGTTAAGGAAGGTGGCAGGGTACTTTGAGAGAGCAGGAAATGAAGTATACGGTATCCCAGCTTTTATTAATGGAGGAATTGAGTACAAGAGGAAGGAGCTCATATTGAACTTGTATAAGACACTCGTTAGGCCTCAGCAGGAGACTGCACCCAGTTCCGGGCCCCGTACTTGAGGAGGGATGTGAAGACATTGGAGACAGTACAGAGCAGGTTCACAAGAATGATCCCAGGGATTAAGATCCGTAGCTACGAGGGTAGATTGGAGAGGTTGGGACTGTTTTCCTCAGAGAAAAGAAGGCTGAGGTGAGACTTGAGAGAGAGATTGAAGATCCTAAGGGTTATGGACAGGTTAAAGAGTGAGAAACTCTTCCCTCTCAAGAGATGGTGATGAACTAGAGGACACAGATTGGAAATGATGGGGAAATGGATCAGAGGTGAAATGTGGAAAATCACTTCACCAAGAGGGTGTTTGGAATCTGGAACAATCTTCCTGAAAGCCTGTTCCAATATTCAATAAGATCCTGGCTGATGTGTGATCTAACTCTCTGTCTCTTTACCCCTTTGGACTAAGGGAAATCTATCAAACCCCAGATTTAAAATAATTACAAGTGACTGAGCATCAATAGCCATTTGCAGAAGATTGTTTCAAACTAACTCCACACCACATCTGGCAATGTTTTCATTTCTGCAATTCTCAATTTCTAAATTGAGGCTAACACCCAAATATTCCCAAATCCTGGAATTCCCAACCAGCAGAAAAACTTGTTCTTTATCAGCCTCTCCCTTTCCCTCATTATTTTCAATGTTTGATTCAATCAGCCCCCAACTTCAATTCCAGTGGTTAAGAATAATGTTTAATCTGCACCGTTCATCAAATGTTCCCAACACAAATACTGTCATGGGCTAAATCCAGAGTGAAATTCCCTCTGCTCTGTCCAAGGAATGTTTCAGCACAGATTTTTATTTTGAAGTTTGGGAAAGAAACAGAAATCAAATAGTTCAGCATCCCAGTGTGGCCTCGGGTTTATTTCAATCAGCCCTTCACATTAAAACATGAAGTTGAAGTTTCGAATACTGTCTGTGTCAGCGTTTGTGGATTCAGTTGTTCTCTTGCTTTTTCACCTGTCTGAAGAATTTGAATTGTAGATATTGTTTAATCATTCCTTTCTCTCAGCACATGGAACTTGTGAATCTTGAAAGCAGACAGTCTCATGTCATTAACATCAAACTGCATCTTTATTCATCCATCCATTTCCTATCTCTGAATAGATCCCACACATTTCCAGAATGCAGTAAGCTCTCAATGGAAACTGCTTCCAATGATTCCCCAATACAATTCTTCACACTTGACTGGAAACTACATTCCACTGACATTCCCCAAAGCAGCCACAGAAAAGTGACTGGTTATTTTAAACATTGAACCTGAACTCATTGAGTTTATGATTCACTCACATTGTACAGAAATGTTGATGCTGTTTTGATGAGAGTGATCAGATTAACTCTGTAACATGAAGGCAGCCTCCAGACTGAGATGAACCACATTTACAACAATTCCACAATATCAGAGACATTGCTGTGTGGATTGTGTGAATCCAGCTGTGAAATATCGGAACATTTGGAGCTTCCACTGTTTCTGTCTTTTCATCATTTATTAAAGTACGTTGTTCTATCCCTTTTAAATCTAAATTGTGTCAATTTACATTTCCCTGCACTGAAACATCGCCACCAGTTTTGTCCATTTACTAAATATGAAAAATTCTTTGCAATTTGATGTTTCCAGGTATGTTGCGTACAATGCTGTCTCATTTTCTGTATCACTGCGATGTCAAGCATTCAGTCACATTAAATGGTCAATAAATACTTCAAAACTACCTATAAATTTCTCTGCGTATGTGTCTGTTTAAGTGTTTGAGTGGTGGAGCAGGCTCGATGGGTCAAATGCCCTAAACTGTACAAAATTAAACAGTCATGCATGCTGACACACAGACACACACAGACACACACAGACACACACAGAGGCACTCACATAGAGACAGAGAGAGACATATATATATTCAGAGAGAGACACAGACACAAATACACAGTCACACACCCTCACAGAGACAGACACATCCTCATACACACACACACACACACACATCCACATCGGGAGACACACAAGCTCACACACACAGAAATACATACACGCACTTAGAAACTCTCCCTCACACACACAGAAACACAGAAACATAACCACACTGACACTCCCACACACTCATTCCTATTTGTGTTTTACTCCTCACTGCCCCAACTATAAAGCACTGGGATCTGAGCTTGAAATGCTGGAACTGATCAGGGAGGAACGAGTGGGGCCTAATAGACACTGAGAGGTTCACTTGTGTGTGAATCATAGAATGGGGACAGCACAGGAGGCCATTCAGCCCGTCAAGCCAGGATGGACACCCTGCAAGAGCAGTTTCACTATTCCCACTCCCCCCACCCTCTCCCCGGAACCCTGTCAATATTTTCCCTTCAGCTTCCCATTCAATCTCCTCTGGATGGAATCTTCTTCCTCCTCCGGCTCAGACACAACGTTCCAGATCCCAGCAGTCACTGCGTTAAAAACATTTCCCCATCACACAATCACAGATTCATACATCGGCCCATCGAGTCTGTACCGACCCGTGTGAACCACCTAACATACCGCCCGAACCCCATTTCCCAGCACTGGGCCCATAGCCCTGAATGTGATGATGGGCCAAGTGCTCATCCAGCGACTTTTTAAAGGGTTTGAGACAACTTGCCTCTACCCCGCCTTCCAGGCAGCACATTCCAGACCCTCACCACCCTCTGGGTAAAACAGTTCTTCCTCACATCCCCCCCTAAACCTCCTGTCCCTCACCTTGAACCTGTGTCCCCCTCGTCACTGACCCTTCAACTAAGGGGAGTAACAGCTCCCCATCCACACTCTTTATGTTGCTCTCAGTTATTACAATCTGGGCCTTGTATCAGTAATCTCTGCTTTAAACCTCTCTCAGTTATTACAATCTGGGCCTTGTATCAGTAATCTCTGCTTTAAACCTCTCTCAGTTATTACAATCTGGGCCTTGGATCAGTAATCTCTGCCCCAGTCCTCTCTAAATTATTACAATCTGGGTCTTGTATCAGTAAGCTCTGCCGTAAACCTCTCAGTTAATACAATCTGGATCTGTATCAGTAATCTCCGTCCTAAAGCTCTCTAGGTTATTACAATCTGGGCCTTGTATCAGTAATCTCTGCCCGAAACCTCTCAGTCATTAAAATCTGGGCCTTGTATCAGTAATCATTACCCTCAACCGCTCTCAGTTATTACAATCTGGGTGTTGTATTTGTAAATTCTGCTCTAAACATCTTTCAGTCTTTACAATCTGGGCCTTGTATCAGTAAACTGTTCGAAACCCCCCACAGTTATTACAATCAGGGCCTTGTATTAGTAATCTCTGCCCTAAACACCTCTAGTCATAAGTCTTGTGACAGTATTAAATAAAATATAAAACTTTGAACTTTAAAACCTCTCTCTATCTCTGTGTCTCTGTCTGAATTCAGACCCCAGGTCAGTGCCAGATTGAGAGGGGGTCAGTATTGAGCAGAATGGACAGACAGTTTGATATAAAGTTTGAAGAAACTCCAGGGAGTGTTTGTGACCATGTTGGGGGTTGTGGAAAGGTCAGTGTGTAACAAGCTGAGGGAAGGGGTTTCCAGTTCACATCTTGCTGCTGTTTGGGGCAATGGGAGTTCCCTTTGCATTTACAGGGAGCTCTGAAACCTCAGGGCTTTCTGCCTGCCTCTGTTGGAACAATTTCATATGTTTAAACACTCAGACCTCTGGCCCTTGTTGGGAATATCAGAATAACTCACTGCCCACCTCCCAGTACACACCCGCCCAAACCTCCACCCTGTGTGTGTGTTGTCCCAAGTCCCCTGAAAGTTTTTATACTCCCTCTGAGAAAACATCCCTTTTTAAAACAAAATCCCTGTTGTGCACAGCAAGATCCCACAAGGTGCAGTCAGCTGTGTTGAGTGTTTTTTACTTTGGGAAATGTTTATACAGAGAGAGAGAGAGGCAGAGAGAGGCTGAGACAGTGAAATCAAACCCTCCCTGGGACACCCAGAATGAAAATTACACAGCACAAAATCCCAGGAATTCTGCTTTCTGGATTTTACTGAGAGATTGTCCAACGAAATATTAATTCCTGGGAGAATGAGGGAGGGAGAGAATAAAAAAGAGAGGCACATAGAGGAAGGAAATGGAGAGAAAAGCAGAGAGAAATAGACAGAATGGGGGAAAAGCTGTGGAGAGGATGGAATGAAAATCTGAATTTTGAAAACTGAATTGTAAAGGCCTCTGTGAATTTTGTTTAACAATTAGGAACAGCGCTCTGTCTCCCATCCCCTGTTATTTTCGATTTAAAACAAACTTACAGACAGTTTCATCAATAATTTACTCTTTGCCACCTACCAATGTGTTAACATGTTTGTGACTAATTACAAAGCCAGGATATTTTAATCCCGGAGTTTTAAACTCCAGCACGCCCCACACCCCACAATCTAACCAGAAATAGTTCTTCCGATGAAGCAAGATTAAAATTAAATTTGGATCAGGATAATAAAGAGACAACAACTCACGTGCGGTCTATAGAACAGGACTCAGTCCATCCATCCTCCTCTGGAGAAAAGCCGCTTGTCCAAGGATTCCCAGTCCCATTGCAGTCTTCAAAATTCAAATCCCTGGGGAGAAGAGAAAATAATTAATTCAAATACCAAAACATGTTTAAACTAAACAGCACAAGAGCCCAGGATTCTCCCTTCTCACATCTTACTGAGAGATTGTTCAGCTAAATATTAATTCCTCAGGAAGACACAGAATCCAACTAATTTAAATACTAGAAAATGTTGACGTTAAATAGCACAAGAGACAAGGATTCCCCCTTCTAAGATTTGACCGAGAGATTGTCCAACTAAATATTAATTCTTAATATTAAGTGTTTTTTAAGAGACTTCTGGATGAGTACATGGGATTTAATAGGATTGAGGGTTATAGGTAGGCCTAGTAGTTAGAGATATGATCAGTGCAACTTGTGGGCCGAAGGGTCTGTTTGTGCTGTAGCTTTTCTATGAATCTATGATTAAAATCTGGGCCTTGTGTCAGTAATCTCTGCCCTAAACCTTTCTCAGTTATTACAATCTCGGCCTTATATCAGTAATCTTTGCCCTAAACCTCTCTTAGTTATTACAATCGGCACCTTCTATCAGTAAACTCTGCCCTAAACCTCTCTCAGTTATTACAATCTGGGCCTTGG
>JAGIQG010000398.1:17500-30000 GCA_024679065.1 Sphyrna mokarran | reverse complement strand
GTACAGCACGGGATTAGATACAGAGTAAAGCTTCTACACTGTCCCCCCATCAAACACTCCAAGGACAGGTACAGGACGGGGTTAGATACAGAGTAAAGCTACCTCTACGCTGTCCCCCCATCAAACACTCCCAGGACAGGTACAGCATGGGGTTAGATACAGAGTAAAGCTCCCTCTACGCTGTCCCTCTCCATCAAACATACCTCGGACAGGTACAGGGCCTTTCGCTGACAATGCTTGCCACTGTTTATCTGTGAGAATAAGGTATGTTCTGTTTGTCTGGTTTGGAATGAGTTCTGTTGTGGTTTCCTGGCTCCCGGGATGTGTGCAGCTCCCAAGATCGGATTTCGGATGTTTGGAACCTGCCTGCGGAGCTCGCTGGATGTTGCTTGGATTTCGTGATGCCGTATCCCCACCGTGAAACACTAACCTCTTCTGATTTTGCCGTGGGTACAAAAAAACAATACAGCCCAGGAAACAGGCCCTTTGGCCCTCCAAGCCTGTGCCATTCATTGGTCCAACTCGACCATTCCTTTGTATCCCTCCGTTCCCAGTCTGTTCATGTGGCTATCCAGATAAACAATCCCAGCGTGTCCGCCTCCACCACCCTGCTGGGCAGCGCATTCCTGGCCCCCACCACCCTCTGTGTAAAATACATCCCTCTGAGTTCAACCTCGTTCCCCCGACTCACCTTGAACCTGTGACCCCTCATGATCGTCACCTCCGACCTGGGAAAAAGCTTCCCACTGTTCGCCAGTGCAGAGGAGGTTTACCAGGACGCTGCCTGGTATGGAAGGTCTGAGTTACGGGGAGAGGTTAGGCAAATTGGGGCTGTTTTCCTTAGAAAGACGCAGACTTAGAGGAGATCTAATAGAGGTGTACAAGATTATGAGGGGTATAGATAGAGTAAACAGGGTTAAGCTTTTTCCTAGGATGGACTCGAATAGCACGAGGGGTCACGGGCTTAGGGTGAGGGGGTAAGATATAATTTAGATGCTAGAGGGAGTTTTTTCACACAGAGGGTGGTGGGGGTATGGAATGCGCTGCCAAGTAAAGTGGTGGAGGCAGGCATTCTGGAGTTATTTAAGAAATACTTAGATGGGCACATGAACAGAATGGGAATGGAGGGGTATAGAAAACTGATTTAAAATAGGGATCATGAGCCTTGGGAGTTCTTGGGAAGTGTGTAAATAGATGATGATATTGATGTACTTGTTTTTATCCTACAGGTGCTTTGGTCCACCTTGTTGTCTAACAAGGGGCATACACGCGATGGGTCGTGAGAGGGCTGCTCTTGGATTTTTTTCGAGAGTATCCGAGTGCTTCACGTCGTTAGTGTACGCTTGACCTGGACCATTTGATGGGCAACACGACAGCTCAGTGACTATCGCTGTGCTGTGCAGATACATGGATTTGGGCCTGTGTCTGTGGAGTTTGCGCATTCTCCCCGTGCTTGCGTGGGTTTTCTCCGGGTGCTCCGGTTTCCTCCCACATCCCAAAGATGTGCTCTTAGGCTGATTGGAAAAATAAATTCTCCCTAAATTGTCTCAAATTTGGTTTTTTAATCCATAGATCTATAAACATTGACAGGGATCGCGGGTAGAGGTGGGAACATCGGGGTGGTGGCGCGGGCTCGTTGGGCCGAAGGGCCTGTTTCCCACGCTGTTTTGTTCTTTGTTCTTTGCTCTATACCCCTCACAATTTTATACACAGGGATAACACAAAGGAGAAAGCGGAGGGGGTGGGGAGGGGCCATTCAGCCCTTTGAGTCTGCTGCGCCACTCATATTCTCAAAATCACACAACTGCTTTCCGTGAGAGTGAATTCCTACACCTCCAGCACCCTCTGGGTTAAGAAATTTCCCCATAGAACCCCCACAGTACAGGAAGAGGCTATTCGAGAGAGGGAGTAGAGAGGGAAAAGGAAAGAGATCATGATGTTAGAGAGAATTAGGGGAGAGAGGGAGAATGAGAGAGAGAGGGGAATAGACAGACAGAGAGAGAGGGAGAATGAGAGAGAGAGGGGAATAGACAGAGAGAGAGAGGGAGAATGAGAGAGAGAGGGGAATAGACAGAGAGAGGAGAGAATGAGAGAGAGAGGGGAATAGACAGAGAGAGGGGAGATGAGGAGAGAGGGGAATAGAGAGAGAGAGGGAGAATGAGAGAGAGAGGGAATAGACAGGAGAGAGAGAGAGGGAGAATGAGAGAGAGAGGGGAATAGACAGAGAGAGAGAGGAGAATGAGAGAGAGAGGGGAATAGACAGAGAGAGAGAGGGAGAATGAGAAGAGAGAGGGAATAGACAGAGAGAGAGAGGAAGAAAGAATGAGAGGAGAGGGGAATAGACAGAGAGAGAGAGAGAGAGAGGGGGAGAGGAGAATGAGAGAGAGGGGAATAGACAGAGAGAGAGAGAGAGAGAGAGGAATGAGAGAGAGAGGGGAATAGACAGAGACAGAGAGGGAGAATGAGAGAGAGAGGGGAATAGACAGAGAGAGGGAGAATGAGAGAGAGAGGGGAATAGACAGAGAGAGGGAGAATGAGAGAGAGAGGGAAAGACAGAGAGAGAGAGAGGGAGAATGAGAGAGAGAGGAATAGACAGAGAGAGAGAGGGAGAATGAGAGAGAGAGGGGAATAGACAGAGAGAGAAAGGAGAATGAGAGAGAGAGGGGAATAGACAGAGAGAGGGAGAATGAGAGACAGAGGGGAATAGACAGAGAGAGAGAGAATGAGAGAGAGAGGGGAATAGACAGAGAGAGGAGAGGGAGAATGAGAGAGAGAGGAGATAGAGAGAGAGAGGGAGAATGAGAGAGAGAGGGAATAGACAGAGAGAGGGAGAATGAGAGAGAGAGGGGATAGACAGAGAGAGAGAGAGAGAATGAGAGAGAGAGGGGAATAGACAGAGAGAGAGAGAGAGAATGAGAGAGCAAGGGGAATAGGCAGAGAGAGAGAGGGAGAATGAGAGAGCAAGGGGAATAGATAGAGAGAGAGAGAGAGATAGAGATAGAGAGAGGGAGACAGAGAGAAAGAGAGAGAGAGAGACAAAGCGAGTGAGACAGAGAGTCCAGTTGAAGCGGGGCGCCCTTACCTGGTCCCAGGGGCTGATCACCCCACCCTCGAAGATGAAGACGTAACCCATAGTGACGAGGCAGGCCCAGATGAAGAATGAGAAGGACCTCATACACTTGCGGAAGACAGGCTCGATGCAGACCAACACCAGGGTGGTGAGGAAGACCCCCAGGGCGACAAAGACAGTGACGATGAAGGCCAGATTCTCCCACACTCGCTGCCAAAGGAGACAGAGAGAGGCCACTGAGTATGAGGAGAGAGCTCTGCACCACTTGGAGAAGGCTCCATGTTAGATTGTCCCTTAGTGTCCAAAGATGTGCAGGTTAGGGTGGATTGGCCATGCTAAATTGTCCCTTAGTGTCCAAAGATGTGCAGGTTAGGGTGGATTGGCCGTGCTAAATTGTCCATTAGTGTCCAAAGATGTGCAGGTTAAGGTAGATTGGCCATGCTAAATTGTCCCTTAGTGTCCAAAGATGTGCAGGTTAGGTGGATTGGCCATGCTAAATTGTCCCTTAGTGTCCAAAGATGTGCGGGTTAGGTGGAATTGGCCATGCTAAATTGTCCCTTAGTGCTCAAAGATGTGCGGGTTAGGTAGATTGGTCATGCTAAATTGTCCCTTAGTGTCCAAAGATGGTGGGTTAGGTGGATTGGCCTGCTAAATTGCCCTTAGTGTCCAAAGATGTGCAGGGTAGGTGCATTGGCCATGCTTAAAATTGTCCCTTAGTGTCCAAAGATGTGCAGGGAAGGGCATTGGCCATGCTAAATTGTCCTTAGTGTCCAAAGATGTGCGGGTTAGGTGGATTGGCCATGCTAAAGTCCTTAGTGTCCAAAGATGTGCAGGTTAGGGTGGATTGGCCATGCTAAATTGTCCCTTAGTGTCCAAAGATGTGCGGGTTAGGTGGATTGGCATGGTAAATGTCCCTTAGTGTCCAAAGATGTGCGGGTTAGGTGGATTGGCCATGGTAAATTGTCCCTTAGTGTCCAAAGATGTGCGGGTTAGATGGATTGGCCATGCTAAATTGTCCCTTAGTGTCCAAAGATGTGCGGGTTAGGGGGATTGGCCATGCTAAATTGTCCCTTAGTGTCCAAAGATGTGCAGATTGGGTGAATTGGCCGTGCTAAGTTGCCCCTTAGTGTCCAGGGATGCGTAGGTTAGATGGATTAGTGGGTATAATATGTAGGTAGGGCCTGGGTGGGACTCGATGGGCCAAAGGGCCTCTTTCTGCACTGTAGGGTTTCCATGATTCTATTGCCTGCCTGCCACCCCCTCCCACCCCTTCCCAGAGGGATGGTTTTCCCCACCCCCCCTCACCTACCATGCCTCGGATGTAGAAGATGGCAATGAGAGCCAGACAGATGCCAACAATGATGACCAGGGCCAGCAGGGTGAGGGGGTACTGGTGACTGTTGCAGTAGTAGGTCTCGAAGAGGTAGTCCCGGCGCCGGAGCTCCTCCTCCTTCCGGGCCTTGCCGAAGAGCTTGGCCTGGTGGGCGGGCATCTGGGCGGCGGGGGCTGGGCCGGTCGCCACGGCGACAGGGGAGGGCCCGAGGCAGCGGGGGGTATCACCGAGGCCTGCCCGCAGCCTGGGCCAGGCCGCTTTCCCTGGAAGCCATGCAGAGGCAGACCCTACCCTCGCAGCCTGGGCTGGGCCCTCCCCCTCGCCCACTGGACCCGCCGCCAAAGGGCTCCCCCGGGCACCCAGCCCCTTCACACCAGCCCACGGCTCCCCGCTGGGCGAGGCGATGGTGGGCTGAAGGGCTGTCGGAAAATGGGTGGCGTTCCTGAAACGGAGAAGAGAGGAAAGGATTAATTAATTCATTCATTAATCAACCAGCGCTCAACGCTCTATCTCTCTGTTTCTCTCTCTGTCTCTTTATCCCTGTCCCTGTCTCTATCACTCTCTCTCTATCTCTCTCTCTGTCTCCTTCTCTCTCTCTCTTTCTATCACTCTCTCTCTTTTTCTCTCTCTCTCTATATCTCTCTCCCTGATTTTCTCTCTCCAAATTTGGCCACACTCTCATAGGTGTATAAGGAATATAGTAGGGGGCTGTGAACACAGCCCCCTGCTATAGAGGGGCTGTAGGGGCACCGGTGTTGAGAATGATTGTGCAAGAGGTTTTGCTCTGCGTCCTTACTGATTGTGATCTGTGGATTGGGAGATTCTAGACATGCAGAGGTAACACTGCTGCTTTGCCGTTCGAAAAAAATATTTCACTTTGGGTTCTCTGTGTACTTTAATTCCAAGCACAGAGAAAGCTCCAGCTGTGCAATGAACCTTATAATTGTTCCAAATACCAATCCACTCAAATTTACAATAAAATCCAATCGAATCTAACAGGGTGAAGGTTAACCAAATTCCAGAGCATCGCGGACACCCAAAGGGGAACAGAACTCCTCCATCTCAAGTTACTAATTGACCGTGCATAATGATTAATGATGTACAGTATGGTGGCTGGAGTATTATAGACCCTTCCTGTAACATCATAGTAGATTGTTGTCCTAGTGGCAGAGGTAAAGGAGAAACGGATGTCCTATACTCAAACATCGGCACTTCATTCCAACAGCTGAGAAAACAATTTAATGGCGGTGACATTAGGTGTTGCAAATTTACATTCAGTTTGGACACAGTACAGGAGAGAGCACTAAGAAGCAATCAAATCCAAACATGCAGAAAACCTTTTACCCTGTAGTTAAGACACACTAACATTCCGAGGAGATTACAAGACGCTAACTCGGAGCCGCAACGTCATGTTGCAACTGTACAACACTCTAGTGCGGCCGCACTTGGAGTATTGTGTGCAGTTCTGGTCCCCACATTATAAGAAATATGTGGAGGCATTGGAGAGGGTACAGAGGAGGTTTACCAGGATGTTGCCTGGTATGGAGGGCAGGTCTTATGAAGAGAGGCTGAGAGATTTGAGGTTGTTTCGTTAGAAAGAAGGCGGCTAAGAGGAGACCTTATTGAAACATATAAGATGATTAGAGGTTTAGATAGGTTGGACAGTGATAGCCTTTTTCCTCGGATGGAGAAAGCTAGCACGAGGGGACACAGCTTTAAATTAAGGGGTGATAGTTATAGGACGGATATCAGAGGTAGGTTCTTTACCCAGAGGGTGGTTTGGGAGTGGAATGCCCTGCCTGCTGCAGTTGTAGATGCACCAAGTTTGGGGGCGTTTAAGAGGTTAGTAGATATGTTTATGGATGAAAAGGGAATGGTTTAATAGAGGGTCATTGCTTTTTCTTAATTGGTCGGTGCAACATCGAAAGCCGAAGGGCCTGTTCTGCGTTGTTATGTTCTATGTTCTAACTCACTCCCGAGTATCTGTTATTCTATATATAAAACATCCCGAACCTCTCGATTAGATTCCAGTCTGTAATTCACTCCTGGGTATCTGTTATTCTATATATAAACCACCCTGAACCCCTCGATTAGATTCCAGTCTGTAATTCACTCCCGGGTATCTGTTATTCTATATATAAACCACCCCGAACCCCTCGATTTGATTCCAGTCTGTAACTCACTCCCGGGTATCTGTTATTCTATATATAAACCACCCCGAACCCCTCGATTAGATTCCAGTCTGTAACTCACTCCCCGGTATCTGTTATTCTATATATAAACCACCCCGAACCCCTCGATTAGATTCCAGTCTGTAACTCACTCCCGGGTATCTGTTATTCTATATATAAACCACCCCGAACCCCTCGATTAGATTCCAGTCTGTAACTCGCTCCCGGGTATCTGTTATTCTATATATAAACCACCCCGAACCCCTCGATTAGATTCCAGTCTGTAATTCACTCCCGGGTATCTGTTATTCTATATATAAACCACCACGAACCCCTCGATTAGATTCCAGTCTGTAACTCACTCCCGGGTATCTGTTATTCTATATATAAAACATCCCGAACCTCTCGATTAGATTCCAGTCTGTAATTCACTCCCGGGTATCTGTTATTCTATATATAAACCACCACGAACCCCTCGATTAGATTCCAGTCTGTAATTCACTCCCGGGTATTTGTTATTCTATATATAAACCATCCCGAACCTCTCGATTAGATTCCAGTCTGTAACTCACTCCAGGGTATCTGTTATTCTATATATAAACCATCCCGAACCTCTCGATTAGATTCCAGTCTGTAACTCACTCCCAGGTATCTGTTATTCTATATATAAACCACCACGAACCCATCGATTAGATTCCAGTCTGTAATTCACTCCCGGGTATCTGTTATTCTATATATAAACCACCCCGAACCCCTCGATTAGATTCCAGTCTGTAACTCACTCCCGGGTATCTGTTATTCTATAATATAAACCACCCCGAACCCCTCGATTAGATTCCAGTCTGTAACTCACTCCCGGTTATCTGTTATTCTATATACAAACCACTCTGAACCCCTCAATTAGATTCCAGTCTGTAACTCACTCCTGGGTATCTGTTATTCTATATGTAAACCACCCCGAACCCCTCGATTAGATTCCAGTCTGTAACTCACTCCTCGGTATCTGTTATTCTATAATATAAACCACTCCGAACCCCTCGATTAGATTCCAGTCTGTAACTCACTTGCGGGTATCTGTTATTCTAAATACAAACCACCCCGAACCCCTCGATTAGATTCCAGTCTGTAACTCACTCCCGGGTATCTGTTATTCTATATATAAACCACCCTGAACCCCTCGATTAGATTCCAGTCTGTAACTCACTCCCGGGTATCTGTTATTCTATATATAAACCACCCCGAACCCCTCGATTAGATTCCAGTCTGTAACTCACTCCCGGGTATCTGTTATTCTATATATAAACCACCCCGAACCCCTCGATTAGATTCCAGTCTGTAACTCACTCCCGGGTATCTGTTATTCTATATATAAACCACCCCGAACCCCTCGATTAGATTCCAGTCTGTAACTCACTCCCGGGTATCTGTTATTCTATATATAAACCACCCCGAACCCCTCGATTATATTCCAGTCTGTAACTCACTCCCCGGTATCTGTTATTCTATATATAAACCACCCCGAACCCCTCGATTAGATTCCAGTCTGTAACTCACTCCCGGGTATCTATTATTCTATATATAAACCACCCGAACCCCTCGATTAGATTCCACTCTGTAACTCATCCCGGGTATCTGTTATTCTATATATAAAACACCCCGAACCCCTCGATTATATTCCAGTCTGTAACTCATTCCCGGGTGTCTGTTATTCTGTATATAAACCACCCCGAACCCCTCGATTAGATTCCAGTCTGTAACTCACTCCCGGGTATCTGTTATTCTATATATAAACCACCCCGAACCCCTCGATTATATTCCAGTCTGTAACTCACTCCCCGGTATCTGTTATTCTATATATAAACCACCCTGAACCCCTCGATTAGATTCCAGTCTGTAACTCACTCCTGGGTATCTGTTATTCCTATATATAAACCACCCTGAACCCCTCGATTAGATTCCAGTCTGTAACTCACTCCCGGGTATCTGTTATTCTATATATAAACCACCCGAACCCCTCGATTAGATTCCAGTCTGTAACTCACTCCCGGGTATCTGTTATTCTATATATAAACCACCCCGAACCCCTCGATTAGATTCCAGTCTGTAACTCACCCTGGTATCTGTTATTCTATATATAAACCACCCCGAACCCCTCGATTAGATTCCAGTCTGTAACTCACTCCCGGGTATCTGTTATTCTATATATAAACCACCCCCAACCCCTCGATTAGATTCCAGTCTGTAACTCACTCCCCGGTATCTGTTATTCTATATATAAACCACCCCGAACCCCTCGATTAGATTCCAGTCTGTAACTCACTCCCCGGTATCTGTTATTCTATATATAAACCACCCTGAACCTCTCGATTAGATTCCAGTCTGTAACTCACTCCGGGGTATCTGTTATTCTATATATAAACCACCCTGAACCCCTCGATTAGATTCCAGTCTGTAACCGACTCTGTTATTCTACACTCTCTGTTAGTTTGGTTGTGGAGTTACAAGGACAGATCAGGGGCCCAGAGAGAAAATTGCTGGAAAATCTCAGCGGGTCTGGCGGTATCTGTAAAGAGAGAAAAGAGCAGACATTTCAAGTGCTGATGACCCTTAGTCAAAGCTAAAAGGCAGAGGGAGTGCCAGGTATTCATCCTGCGGGGTGGGGGCGGGGTGGAGTAGGGAATGAAACATGAGTCACAAAACCAGGGGAAATGCTGCTAATGGCAGCCCGACAGCGAGAGAGATTAGAAGGTGTGTGATTGGCCCAACGGCAGGGGATCACAGGGTAAAGTGTGCCACGGTGAAGATAAGGGGGGAGATTGGGTGGGAGGGAGGTAACATGGAGAAAAGGTTGGGGGGAACGAGGAAGCAAAGAGGGAGAAAAGAGAGGGTAAAATAGGGGGAAAGAGTGGACGGGGTGGAGGGGGAGAATGATAAAGGAAACGAATAAACGAATAGAAGGTAGAGAGCAGCTAAAAATTGTTTGTGGGCTTGGATGGGATGCTGGGGAGTACTGGGGGGTCGGTGCAGATTTAGATGCGCTCCTTCTACACGATGTGGAGATGCTGGTGTTGGACTGGGGTAAACACAGTAAGACGTCTCACAACACCAGGTTAAAGTCCAACAGGTTTATTTGGTAGCACAAACCCACTAAGCTTTCGGGGCTCTGCTCCTTCGTCAGCTGAGTGGGGAGTTCTGTTCACACACAGGGCACATAAAGGCTCGCACTCAGTTTACAGAAGACTGACTGGAATGCGAGTCTTAAACGTGAGCGGAGATAGCATTAAGCACAAGTTAAAGAGATGTGTATTGTCTCCAGACAGGACGGTGAGTGAGGTTTTGCAAGCCCGGGCACGTCGTCGGAGTTACAGATAGAGTGACATGAATCCAAAATCCCGGTTGAGACCATCCTCGTGTGTACGGAACTTGGCTATCAGTCCCTGCTCAAAGACTCTGCATTGTCATGTCTTTGATCGGGGACAGTGTAGAGGGAGCTTTACTCTGTATCTAACCCCATGCTGTACCTGTCCTGGGAGTGTTTGATGGGGGGGACAGTGTAGAGGGAGCTTTACTCTGTATCTAACCCCGTGCTGTACCTGTCCTGGGAGTGTTTGATGGGGGACAGTGTAGAGGGAGCTTTACTCTGTATCTAACCCCGTGCTGTACCTGTACTGGGAATGTTTGATGGGGGGGACAGTGTAGAGAGAGCTTTACTCTGTATCTAACCCCGTGCTGTACCTGTCCTGGGAGTGTTTGATGGGGGGACAGTGTAGAGGGAGCTTTACTCTGTATCTAACCCCGTGCTGTACCTGTCCTGGGAATGTTTGATGAGGGACAGTGTAGAGGGAGCTTTACTCTGTATCTAACCCCGGGCTGTACCTGTCCTGGGAGTGTTTGATGGGGGACAGTGTAGAGGGAGCTTTACTCTGTATCTAACCCCGTGCTGTACCTGTCCTGGGAGTATTTGATGGGGGACAGTGTAGAGGGAGCTTTACTCTGTATCTAACACCGTGCTGTACCTGTTCTGGGAGTGTTTGATGGGGTACAGTGTAGAGGGAGCTTTACTCTGTATCTAACCCCGTGCTGTACCTGTCCTGGGAGTGTTTGATGGGCATGATGTAGAGATGCCGGTGTTGGACTGGGTAAACTCAGTAAAGTTTTACAACATCAATTTTAAATCCAACCAATTTATTTGATAGTAAATCAGCAAGCTTTCAACATTATGCACCTTTGTCAGGCAAATGCAGTGTTCTGGTCTGCAATAGCACTCATATCAACACAGACAGTTACAGATTGCTGATTAGAATGCGAATCCTTATATCTAACCTCCTATTCAAGTGTTAAAGTGGCTAACAATGTGTGTGAAGGGAATCCTGAACATTGGTTAGAGAATTGTGTATTTTCTCCAGACAGCACAGTAAGTGAGGTTTTTTGCTAATCCAGGCAAGTTACGGGGGTTACAGATAGTGTGACATGAAGACAAGATCCCTGTTAAGACCGTCCTCATGTTGCGGAACTTGGCTATCAGTCTCTGCTTAGCAACTGTGCGCTGTCGTGTGTCACGAAGGCCCCCTTGAAGAACATTTACTACCCGCAGGTCGGAGGCTGAATGCCCATGACTGCTGAAGTGTTCACCCACAGGAAGGAAACTGTTTTGCCTGGTGAACTCTGTATCTAACCCCGTGCTGTACCTGTGCTGGGAGTGTTTGATGCGGGAACAGTGTAGAGGGAGCTTTACTCTGTATCTAACCTCGTGCTGTACCTGTCCTGGGAGTGTTTGATGAGGACAGTGTAGAGGGAGTTTTACTCTGTATCTAACCCCGTGCTGTACCTGTCCTGGGAGTGTTTGATGGGGGGACAGTGTAGAGGGCGTTTTACTCTGTATCTAACGCTGTGCTGTACCTGTCCTGGGAGTGTTTGATGGGGACAGTGTAGTGGGAGCTTTACATAGAACATAAAACATTAATGTCCCCACATTATAAGAAAGATGTGGAGGCATTGAAGAGGGTACAGAGGAGGTTTACCAGGATGTTGCCTGGTATGGAGGACAGGTCTTATGAAGAGAGGCTGAGGGATTTGAGGTTGTTTTTGTTAGAAAGAAGGCGGCTAAGAGGAGACCTTATTGAAACATATAAGATGATTAGCGGTTTAGATAGGGTGGACAGTGATAGCCTTTTTCCTAGGATGGAAAAAGCTAGCACGAGGGGACACAGCTTAAAATTAAGGGGTGATAGTTATAGGACGGATATCAGAGGCAGGTTCTTTACCCAAAGGGTGGTTCGGCAGTGGAATGCCCTGCCTGCGGCAGTTGTAGATGCGCCAAGTTTGGTGGCGTTTAAGAGGTTAGTTGATAAGTATATGGAAGAGAAAGGAATGGTTTAGTTTGGAGGTTCATTGCTTTTTATATTGGTAGGCGCAACATCGAAGGCCGAAGGGCCTGTTCTGTGCTGTAATGTTCTATGTTCTACATTACAGCGCAGAACAGGCCCTTCGGCCCTCGATGTTGCGCCGACCAATTAGGAAAAAGCAATGACCCTCTAACCTAAACCATTCCTTTTCATCCATAAACCTATCCACTGACCACTTAAACGCCCCCAAACTTGGCGCATTACAAACTGCAGCAGGCAGGGCATTCCATACCCTTACCACCCTCTGGGTAAAGAACTACCTCTGACATCCGTCCTATAACCACCACCCCTTAATTTAAAGCTGTGTCCCCTCGTGCTAGCTTTCTCCATCCTAGGAAAAAGGCTATCACTGTCCACCCTATCTAAACCTCTAATCATCTTATATGTTTCAATTAGGTCTCCTCTTAGCCGCCTCCTTTCTAACGAAAACAACCTCAAATCCCTCAGCCTCTCTTCATAAGACCTGCCCTCCATACCAGGCAACATCCTGGTAAACCTCCTCTGTACCCTCTCCAATGCCT
>JAGIQG010000398.1:0-12500 GCA_024679065.1 Sphyrna mokarran | reverse complement strand
TGCAAGGATGCTCCACTTCTCCAGCTTCCACCCTAAACACGTTAAAGAAGCCATCCCCTACGGACAAGCCCTCCGTGTGCACAGGATCTGCTCGGATGAGGAGGATCGTGACAGACACCTCCAGACGCTGAAAGATGCCCTCATGAGAGCAGGATATGGGGCTTGACTCATCGATCGACAGTTTAGACGTGCCACAACGATAAACCGCACTGACCTCCTCAAAAGACGAACACGGGACACGGTGGACAGAGTACCCTTTGTTGTCCAGTACTTCCCCGGAGCGGAGAAGCTACGACTTCTTCTCCGGAGTCTTCAACATATCATTGATGAAGACAAACATCTCGCCAAGGCCATCCCCACCCCCCCACTTCTTGCCTTCAAACAACCGCACAACCTCAAACAGATCATTGTTCGCAGCAAACTACCCAACCTTCAGGAGAACAGTGACCACATTACCACACAACCCTGCCACAGCAACCTCTGCAAGACATGCCGGATCATCGACACGGATGCCATCATCATACATGAGGATACCATCCACAAGAGTACCATACATACTCTTGCAACTTGGCCAACATTGTCTACCTGATACATTGCAAGAAAGGATGTCCTGAGGCCTGGTACATTGGAGAGAATGTGCAGACACTACGACAGCGGGATGAATGAGCATCATTCAACAATCACCAGGCAAAACTGTTCTCTTCCTGTGGGCGAACACTTCAGCAGTCACGGGCATTCGGCCACTGATTTTCGGGTAAACGTTCTTCAAGGGGGCCTTCACGACACACGACAGCGCAGAGGCACCGAGCAGAGACTGATAGCCAAGTTCCGCACGCATGAGGACGGCTTCAAACGGGATGTTGGCTTCATGTCACACTGTCTGTAACCCCCACAATGTGCCTGGGTTTGCAAAATCTCACTAACTGTCCTGGTTGGAGACAATACCCATCTCTTTAACCTTTGCTTAACCCTCTCTCCACCCACATTGTCTGCACCTTTAAGACTTGATTACCTGTAAAGACTCGCATTCCAACCATTATTTTGTAAATTGAGTTTGTGTCTTTATATGCCTGACCAGAACTCCCACTCACTCTCGGAGGCTATTTCCCAGGGCTGAAATGGTCACTACGAGAGGACTAGGTTTAAGGTGCTGGGGGACAAGCACAGAGGAGATGTTAGGGGTACGTTTTTCACTCAGAGGGTGGTGAGTGAATGGAATCGGCTGCCGTCAGTGGTGGTAGAGGCGAAGGAGTCTTTTAAGAGACTTCTGGATGAGTACATGGGATTTAATGGGATTGAGGGTTATAGATAGGCCTGGTAGGTAGGCATATGATCGGCGCAACTTGTGGGCCGAAGGGCCTGTTTGAACATAGAACATAGAACGCTACAGAACAGAACAGGCCCTTCGGCCTTCGATGTTGCGCTGACCAATTAGGAACAAGCAGTGACCCTCTAACCTAAACCATTCCCTTTTCGTCCATAAACTTATCTACTAACCTCTTAAACGCCACCAAACTTGGCGCATCTACAACTGCAGCAGGCAGGGCATTCCATACCCTTACCACCCTCTGGGTAAAGAACCTACCTCTGACATCCGTCCTATAACTACCACCCCTTAATTTAAAGCTATGTCCCCTCGTGCTAGCTTTCTCCATCCTAGGAAAAAGGCTATCACTGTCCACCCTATCTAAACCTCTAATCATCTTATATGTTTCAATAAGGTCTCCTCTTAGCCGCCTTCTTTCTAACGAAAACAACCTCAAATCCCTCAGCCTCTCTTCATAAGACCTGCCCTCCATACCAGGCAACATCCTGGTAAACCTCCTCTGTACCCTCTCCAATGCCTCCACATCTTTCTTATAATGTGGGGACCAGAACTGCACACAATACTCCAAGTGCGGCCGCACTAGAGTTTTGTACAGTTGCAACATGACGTTGCGGCTCCGAAATTCAATCCCCCTACCAATAAAAGCTAAGACTCCGTATGCCTTCTTAACAACCTTCTCGTGCTGTAGTTGTTCTATGTTTTGTGTTCTAGAATCCATCTGACTTGCCCATGCCACCCAGTTTTTAACACTGAGGCCACGTGTCCCTTGACACCCACCTTACCCTTGTGAAGTTCAAAATGTTTTTTTTAAAAGCATTAGAGTGGAGGAGATGCCTTGCCGACCTTTATCGTGAGGGGGATAGAATATAAAAGCAGGGGGGGGTCTTGCTGCAACTGTACAAGGCACTGGTGAGGCCGCAACTGGAGTACTGTGCGGAGTTTTGGTCCCCTCATTTGCGAAAGGATATATTGGCCTTGGAGGGAGGACAGAGAATGTTCCCCAGGCTGATACCGGAGATGAGGGGTTTAGTTTACAGAACATAGAATACTACAGCACAAACAGGCCCTTCGACCCACAAGTTGTGCCGATCATATCCCTACCTACCAGGCCATAGAACTATCTGTAACTCCCAATCCCATTAAATCCCACGTACTCATCCAGAAGTCTCTTAAAAGACCCCAGCGAGTTCGCCTCCACCACCACTGACGGCAGCCGATTCCATTCACTCACCACCCTCTGAGTGAAAAACTTACCCCTAACATCTCCTCTGTACTTGCTTCCCTGCACCTTAAATCTGTGTCCTCTCGTAGCGACCATTTCAGCCCGGGGAAATAGCCTCTGAGAATCCACCCTATCTATTCCTCTCAACATTTTATAAACCTCTATCAGGTAGCCTCTCAACCTACGTCTCTCCAGTGAGAAGAGTCCCAGCTCCCTCAACCTATCTTCATAAGGCCTGCCTCCCAATCCAGGCAGCATCCTTGTAAATCTCCTCTGCACTCTCTCAATAGCTTCCACATCCTTCCTATAGTGAGGCGACCAGAACTGAGCACAATACTGCATCTGGGGTCTGACAAGAGTCTTATAAAGTTACATCATTACCTCCCGACTCCTAAACTCAATCCCTCGATTAATGAAGGCCAGTACACCGTACGCCTTCTTGACTATATGCCTTATGAAAAGAGATTGAATAGACTGGGTCTGTACTCGTTGGAGTTTTGAAGGCTGAGGGGGGATCTTATAGAGGCTTACAAGATAATGAAGGGGCTGGATAGGGTAGAGGTAGAGAGATTCTTCCCTGCTTAGAAAGGATAGCAGAGGGCACATCCTCAAAATAAGGGGGGGTCAGTTTAGAACGGAGTTGAGGAGGAACTTCTTCACTCAGAGGGAGGTGAGTCTCTGGAATTCTCTGCCCATTGAAGTGGTGGAGGCTACCTCACTGAATATATTTACGGGTAGATAGATTTCTGATCGATAAGGGAATTAAGGGTTATGGGGAGCAGGCGGGAAAGTGGAACTGATCCACTTCGGATCAGCCATGATCTTATTGAACGGCGGGGCAGGCTCGAGGGGCTGGATGGCCGAATCCTGCTCCTATTTCTTATGTTCTTATTATCACCAGATTATTAATCCAGAAACTCGGCTAATGTTCCAGGGGACCCGGGCTTCGAATCCCGCCCCGGCAGACGGTGGGATTTGAATTCAATTTTAAAAAATCTGGAATTAAGAATGACGGTGAGACCCGTTGTCGGAAAAACCCATCTGGTTCACCGAGGGGAAGGGGAAATCTGCCCGTCCTTACCCGGTCTGGCCTACACGTGACTCCGGAGCCACACACAGCTACGTGGTTGACTCTCAACTGCCCTCCAAGGGGCAACTGGGGACGGGCAACAAATGCTGGACCCAGCCAGCGACACCCACGTCCCACAAATTAATGAAAAAAAAAGACAAAATTGTACCCACCTCTACTACTGCCTCTGGCAGCTTGTTCCAGATTTCACCGCCCTCTGTGTGAAAAAAAATTGCCCCTCTGGACCCTTTTGTATCTCTCCCCCCATCACCTTAAACATTTGCCCTCTAGTTTTAGACTCCCCTACACTTGGGAAAAGATGTTGACCATCTATCTGATCTGTGCCCCTCATTATTTAATAGATTTCTATAAGATCACCTTCAGCCTTCTGCACTCCAAGGAAAAAAGTCCCAGTCTATCCAGCCTCTCCTTATAACGCAATCCATCAAGTCCCGGTAGCATCCTGGTAAATCTTTTCTGCCCTCTTTCTAGTTTAATAATATCCTTTCTCTAATAGGGCGACCAGAACCGTAAACGGTATTCCAAGTGTGGCCTTACCAATGTCTTGTACAACTTCAACAAGACGTCCCAACTCCTGTATTCAATGTTCTGACCGATGAAACCAAGCATGCCGAATGCCTTCTTCACCGCTCTGTGACTCCACTTTCAAGGAGCTATGAACCTCTACCCCGAGATCTCTCTGTTCTGTAACTTTCCCCAACGCCCTACCATTAACTGAGCATAGAACATAGAACATAGAATATTCCAGCACAGAACAGGCCCTTCGGCCTTCGATGTTGCGCCGACCAATATAAAAAGCAATGACCCTCCAAACTAAACCATTCCCTTCTCTTCCATATACTTATCAACTAACCTCTTAAACGCCACCAAACTTGGCGCATCTACAACTGCTGCAGGCAGGGCATTCCACTCCCGAACCACCCTCTGGGTAAAGAACTTACCTCTGATATCCGTCCTATAACTATCGCCCCTTAATTTAAAGCTGTGTCCCCTCGTGCTAGCTTTCTCCATCCTAGGAAAAAGGCTATCACTGAGCAAGTCCTGCCCTGGTTCAATTGACCAAAAATCGACCTCACATTAAACCGAAAGTGGCCTTCATCGGCCGGAGCACTGAGTATAAAAATTGGCAAATCATGTTGCAGCTTTATAGAACCTTAGTTAGGCCGCACTTGGGATATAGTGTTCAGTTCTGGTCGCCACTCTACCAGAAGGAGGCTTTGGAGAGGGTGCAGAAAAGATTGACCAGGATGTTGCCCTGGCACGGAGAGCGTGAGGAGAGGTGGGAGAAACTTGGTTTGTTCTCACTGGAGGAACGAAGGTTGAGGGGCGAGCCTGTTCCCAAGCTCTTCTTCCATTTGTTACTGAGTAAAGCAGAACGCTCGCAGAGGTGACGCGAACGTCAAAACGGGGTGTGGGAGAGGCTGCCATCGCTCGCCTTGGAGCAGAGGAGGCCGAGGGGAGACTGGGATGGAGGCGGGCAAGGCAATTCGGGCGGCACGGTAGGCACAGCGGGCTGGCTCCAGGGTCCTGGGTCCGATTCCCGGCTCGGCTCCCCGTCCGCGTGGAGTTTGCACATCCTCCCCGTGTCCGCGTGGGTTTCCTCCCGCAGCCCAAAAGGTGCGCCGGTTAGGCGGATTGGGCGCGCTAAGAGATTGCCCCTTGGTGTCCTGGGGTGCGTAGGTTGGAGGGATCAGTGGGTAAATGTGTAAGGGTATGGGGATAGGGCCTGGATGCAGGCTTGATGGGCCGAAGGGCCTCTTTCTGCACTTGTAGGGATTCTATGATTAACTGTACGCTTCCCCTTGACATTTGATCTGAGGGGCAGGGTCTTTTTTGCGACTTTTATCGATGACTTGGAAGAGGGGGCTGAAGGGGAGGTTGGTAAACTTGCTGATGACACCAGGATTGGTGGAGTAGTGAATGAGGTGGAGGGCTCTTGTAGGCTGCAAAGAAACATTGATAGGATGCAGAGCTGGGCTGAAAAGTGGCAAATGGAGTTTAACCCTGTGAGGTTAATAAATGTGAGGTGACTCATTTTGGTAGGACAAACTTGAATGCAGATTACAGGATCAACAATAGGATTTTTGAGGAATGTGGAGGAGCAGGGACATCTTGGAGTTCATATCCACAGATCTCTGAAGGTTGGATAGAGCAGTGAAGAAGGCTTATAGTGTGTTAGTGTTTATTAACAGGGGGTTCGAGTTTAAGAGCTGTGGGAATATGCTGCGACTATACCGGACCTTGGTGAACCACGTTTGGAATATTGTGCACAGTTCTGGTCACCTCACTACAAGAAGGATGTGGAAGCATTGGAGAGAGTGCAGAGGAGATTTACCAGGATGCTGCCTGGTTTGGAGGGTAGGTCTTATGAGGAAAGGTTGAGGGAGCTGGGGCTTTTCTCTTTGGAGTGGAGGAGGATGAGAGGCGACTTAATAGAGGTTTGTAAGATGATGAGGTGGATTGCTAGAGTGGATGTGCAGTGAATATTTCTTCAGATGGATGTAGCTGTTACTGGGGGCATAACTATAAGGTGGGAGATATAGGAGGGATGTCTGAGGTAGATTCTTCACTCAGAGAGTGGTTGGGGTGTGGAATGGATTGCCTGCTGTGATAGCAGAGTTGGACACTTTAGGAACTTTCAAGCAGTTATTGGATAGGCACATGGAGCACTCCAAAATGATAGGGAATGGGATAGCTTGATCTCGGGATTGGACAAAGCTCAGCACAACATCAAGGGCCGAAGGGCCTCTACTGTGCTGTACTGCTCGATGATTGTGCGCAGAAGAATATTTTCACGCAGTGCGTGTTCATGACACAGAACAGGCTGCCCACGAGGGGGACAGAGAGGGAGCGGGTGACCAAGGGATGGAGCCCAAGGGGAAATGAACTCGCGGGGGCCACGGGGGTGGAAGGGAGGGGGAATGGGATCTGATGGGATCACTGGGCGGAGAGCCGGTATTGGATGAAAGGGCTGAATGGCTTCAGGGAGGGAGAGAGACAGAGAGAGAGAGAGAGATGGAGAGAGAGACAGATGGAGAGAGATGGAGAAATGGGGGAGAGAGAGAGATGGAGAGAGAGACAGACGGAGAGAGATGGAGAAATGGGGGAGAGAGAGAGATGGAGAGAGAGACAGACGGAGAGAGATGGAGAAATGGGGGAGAGAGAGATGGAGAGAGAGAGAGATGGAGAGAGATGGAGAAATGGGGAGAGAGAGATGGAGAGAGAGAGAGATGGAGAGAGATGGAGAAATGGGGGGGGAGAGACAGAGGGAGAGAGAGAGAGATGGAGAGAGAGACAGAAAGACAGAGAGAGAGAGATGGTTAAACGGGGGGGAGAGAGAGTGAGGGATGGAGGAAAGAGAGGGAGAGAGAGAGAGAGATGGAAAGAGATGGAAAGACAGACAGAGAGAAAGAGAGAGAGAGAGAGACGAAGAATACAGAGAGAGAGAGAGATAGAGATGGAGAGAGAGAGACAGAGACAGAGAGAGAGAGATGGAGAAATGGGGGGGAGAGAGACAGAGAGAGAGAAAGAGAGATGGAGAGAGATGGAGAAATGTCGGGGGGAGAAACAGAAAGAGATGGAGAGAGAGAGAGAGAGATGGAGAAATAGTGGGGAGAGAGAGAGAGAGATGGAGAGAGATGGAGAAATGTTGGGGGGAGAGAGAGAGAGAAAGAGAGAGAGAGATGAAGAATAGGGAGAGAGAGATAGAGATATAGAGAGATGGAGAAACAGGAAGAAAGAGAGATGGAGATACGGAGCGGGAGAGAGAGAGATGGAGAAACAGGGAGAGAGAGAGAGAGAGAGAGATGGAGGGAGAGACAAAGACAGAGAGAGATGGAGAGACAAGGAGAAAGAGAGAGAGAGATGGAGACAGATGGAGATAGAGAGAAATGGAGGGAGAGCCAGAGACAGGGAGAGATGGAGAGACAAGGAGAGAGAGAGAGATGAAGAGACGGAGAGAGGAAAGAGATGGATTGAGGAAGAGAAGAGAGAGATGGAGAGACAGAGAGAGTGAGGATGAGGTAAGAGAGACAGGGAGAGAGTCTTCAGTTGCCTGGGCCTCCAAGCTCGAGAATCCTCTCCTTAGTGAAATCTGTCTCTCTCCGCCTCTCTCTCTCTCTCACTCTGCCCTTCTCTCCCTCTCTCCCTTTCTCCATCTCTCTTTCCCTCTTTATTGCTCCCATTACATCTCTCTTCCTCTCCATCTCTCACCATCTTTCTCTCTCTATCACTCTGTTTTTCTCTCTCTTTTTCTCTCTCACTCAGTGTCACTCTCTCTTGTCTTCCCCTTTTTTCCTTCCCTCTGCCTTCCTCGCTCTGTCTTTCTCACTCCATGTCCCTCCTTCTGTCCCTCACTGTCTCAATCTCAGTCACTCTGTCTCTCGCTCGCTCCGTCTCTCACTTTCTCTGACTCTCTCTCATTCCCTTCCTTCCTCTCTCTCCATTTTAAGATGCTGCTCCACAGCTATCTCTTTGTATCGGAATCCCCTCTTAACCTTTCTAAGGTGACAATGTGCTCAATTTCATTTTATAATACACGGGTCACACGACTTCAGAAGTTTATTGTGTGAGGGATACTTAATCAATATCGGTTGACATTGAATATCTGTTATTCTATATATAAACCACCCTGAACCCCTCGTTTAGATTCCAGTCTGTAACTCACTCCCGGGTATCTGTTATTCTATATATAAACCACCCCGAACCCCTCGATTAGATTCCAGTCTGTAACTCACTCCCGGGTATCTGTTATTCTATATATAAACCATCCCGAACCCCTCGATTAGATTCCAGTCTGTAACTCACTCCCGGGTATCTGTTATTCTATATATAAACCACCCTGAACCCCTCGTTTAGATTCCAGTCTGTAACTCACTCCCGGGTATCTGTTATTCTATATATAAACCACCCTGAACCCCTCGTTTAGATTCCAGTCTGTAACTCACTCCCGGGTATCTGTTATTCTATATATAAACCACCCCGAACCCCTCGTTTAGATTCCAGTCTGTAACTCACTCCCGGGTATCTGTTATTCTATATATAAACCACCCCGAACCCCTCGATTAGATTCCAGTCTGTAACTCACTCCCGGGTATCTGTTATTCTATATATAAACCACCCCAAACCCCTCGATTAGATTCCAGTCTGTAACTCACTCCCGGGTATCTGTTATTCTATATATAAACCTTCCACCCCGAACCCCTCGATTAGATTCCAGTCTGTAACTCACTCCCGGGTATCTGTTATTCTATATATAAACCACCCCGAACCCCTCGATTAGATTCCAGTCTGTAACTCACTCCCGGTGTTCTATTCTATATATAAACCACCCCGAACCCCTCGATTAGATTCCAGTCTGTAACTCACTCCCGGGTATCTGTTATTCTATATATAAACCACCCGAACCCCTCGATTAGATTCCAGTCTGTAACTCACTCCCGGGTATCTGTTATTCTATATATAAACCACCCTGAACCCCTCGATTAGATTCCAGTCTGTAACTCACTCCCGGGTATCTGTTATTCTATATATAAACCACCTGAAACCCCCGATTAGATTCCAGTCTGTAACTCACTCCTGGGTATCTGTTATTCTATATATAAACCACCCCGAACCCCTCGATTAGATTCCAGTCTGTAACTCACTCCCGGGTATCTGTTATTCTATATATAAACCACCCCGAACCCCTCGATTAGATTCCAGTCTGTAACTCACTCCCGGGTATCTGTTATTCTATATATAAACCACCCCGAAACCCTCGATTAGATTCCAGTCTGTAACTCACTCCCGGGTATCTGTTATTCTATATATAAACCACACCGAACCCCTCGATTAGATTCCAGTCTGTAACTCACTCCCGGGTATCTGTTATTCTATATATAAACCACCCCGAACCCCTCGATTAGATTCCAGTCTGTAACTCACTCCCGGGTATCTGTTATTCTATATATAAACCACCCCGAACCCCTCGATTAGATTCCAGTCTGTAACTCACTCCCGGGTATCTGTTATTCTATATATAAACCACCCCGAACCCCTCGATTAGATTCCAGTCTGTAACTCACTCCCGGGTATCTGTTATTCTATATATAAACCACCCCGAACCCCTCGATTAGATTCCAGTCTGTAACTCACTCCCGGGTATCTGTTATTCTATATATAAACCATCCCGAACCCCTCGATTAGATTCCAGTCTGTAACTCACTCCCGGGTATCTGTTATTCTATATATAAACCACCCTGAACCCCACGATTAGATTCCAGTCTGTAACTCACTCCCGGGTATCTGTTATTCTATATATAAACCACCCCGAACCCCTCGATTAGATTCCAGTCTGTAACTCACTCCCGGGTATCTGTTATTCTATATATAAACCACCCTGAACCCCTCGATTAGATTCCAGTCTGTAACTCACTCCCGGGTATCTGTTATTCTATATATAAACCACCCCGAACCCCTCGATTAGATTCCAGTCTGTAACTCACTCCGGGTATCTGTTATTCTATATATAAACCACCTGAACCCCTCGATTAGATTCCAGTCTGTAACTCACTCCCGGGTATCTGTTATTCTATATATAAACCACCCTGAACCCCTCGATTAGATTCCAGTCTGTAACTCACTCCCGGGTATCTGTTATTCTATATATAAACCACCCCGAACCCCTCGATTAGATTCCAGTCTGTAACTCACTCCCGGGTATCTGTTATTCTATATATAAACCACCCGAACCCCTCGATTAGATTCCAGTCTGTAACTCACTCCCGGGTATCTGTTATTCTATATATAAACCACCCCGAACCCCTCGATTAGATTCCAGTCTGTAACTCACTCCCGGGTATCTGTTATTCTATATATAAACCACCCCGAACCCCTCGATTAGATTCCAGTCTGTAACTCACTCCCGGGTATCTGTTATTCTATATATAAACCACCCCGAACCCCTCGATTAGATTCCAGTCTGTAACTCACTCCCGGGTATCTGTTATTCTATATATAAACCACCCCGAACCCCTCGATTAGATTCCAGTCTGTAACTCACTCCCGGGTATCTGTTATTCTATATATAAACCACCCCGAACCCCTCGATTAGATTCCAGTCTGTAACTCACTCCCGGGTATCTGTTATTCTATATATAAACCACCCCGAACCCCTCGATTAGATTCCAGTCTGTAACTCACTCCCGGGTATCTGTTATTCTATATATAAACCACCCCGAACCCCTCGATTAGATTCCAGTCTGTAACTCACTCCCGGGTATCTGTTATTCTATATATAAACCACCCCGAACCCCTCGATTAGATTCCAGTCTGTAACTCACTCCCGGGTATCTGTTATTCTATATATAAACCACCCCGAACCCCTCGATTAGATTCCAGTCTGTAACTCACTCCCGGGTATCTGTTATTCTATATATAAACCACCCTGAACCCCTCGATTAGATTCCAGTCTGTAACTCACTCCGGGGTATCTGTTATTCTATATATAAACTTAGCTGAACCCCTCGATTAGATTCCGGTCTGTAACTCACTCCCGTTTATCTGTTATAGAACATTACAGCACAGAACAGGCCCTTCGGCCTTCGATGTTGTGCCGACCAAAATAAAAAGCAATGCCCCTCCAAACTAAACCATTCCCTTCTCTTCCATATACTTATCAATTAACCTCTTAAACGCCACCAAACTTGGCGCATCTACAACAGCTGCAGGCAGGGCATTCCACTCCCTAATCACTCTTTGAGTAAAGAACCTACCTCTGATATCCGTCCTATAACTCATACCCCTTAATTTAAAGCTGTGTCCCCTCGTGCTAGCTTTCTCCATCCTAGGAAAAAGGCTATCACTGTCCACCCTATCTAAACCTCTAATCATCTTATATGCTTCAATAAGATCCCCTCTTAGCCGCCTCCTTTCTAACGAAAACAACCTCAAATCCTTCAACCTCTCTTCATAGGACCTGCCCTCCATACCAGGCAACATCCTGGTAAACCTCCTCTGTACCCTCTCCAATGCCTCCACATCTTTCTTATAATGTGGGGACCAGAACTGCACACAATACTCCAAGTGCGGCCGCACTAGAGTTTTGTACAGTTGCAACATGATGCTGCGGCTCCTAAATTCAATCCCCCTACCAATAAAAGCTAAGACTCCATATGCCTTCTTAACAACTTTATCCACTTGACTGCCTACTTTCAGGGATCTATTGACACATACACCAAGATCCTTCTGTTCCTCAACACTATTAAGAGCCCTACCATTAGCCCTATACTCTACACATTTATTGTTCCTGCCAAAGTGCATTACCTCACACTTTTCCACGTTATTCTATATATAAATCACCCCTGAACGCCTCAATTAGATTCCAGTCTGTGACTTACTCCCGGATATCTGTTATTATGTATAAACCGCACCATTCCATTGTGTAACTCATTCCCACGTTAACAATACTCTCTGTCGGTTTCTCTCTCTCCCTCACCTCGTGCATTACTGGATATGCAGAGAGAGTATCCTGGATTAAAATCACTGCCTGGCACACATTAATTCCCCCTAAGCAGCAGAACATACAATTACATACCTGAAGGTTGTCTGTCTGTGCGCTCAGGTGGGTTGACGGAACTGCCGCTGCAGGGGGAAGAGGGGGAGAGGGTGAGGATGGGTGGGGGGGGGGGGGGGTCCACACTTCTCCCATTCACCATACCACTCGTCGATTAAAGTGAGAGTCTCGAAAAAGCGAACGTACGCTGGCGTAGCTCCAGCAATCGCAATCTTACAGATCAATAAGGAAGCAGAGAACCAGAGCAGCGCAGTGAACAGCCAAAAAAAACGAAATAACTAAATCATAAGGGTAAAGGGGTTAGCAC
>JAGIQG010000397.1:20000-32877 GCA_024679065.1 Sphyrna mokarran | reverse complement strand
CCTCACAAACCCTGACTCCTGACCCCTCACCCCTCACAACCCTGACCCTGCACCCCTCACCCCTCACAAACCCTGACCCCTCACCCCTCACAAACCCTGACTCCTGACCCCTCACCCCTCACAAACCCTGACTCCTGACCCCTCACCCCTCACAAATCCTGACCCCTCACCCCTCACAAACCCTGACTCCTGACCCCTCACCCCTCACAAACCCTGACTCCTGACCCCTCACAAACCCTGACCCCTCACCCCTCACCAACCCTGGCTCCTCACTCACCAACTCTGACCCCCTCACCATCCTTGACCCATCACCATCTCTGACCCCTCACCCTTCACCATCCCTACCCCCTCATTCTTCAACCTTCACCATCCCTGACCCCTCACCCCTCACCAATCCTGACCCCTCACCCCTCACCATTCCTGACCCCTTACCATGCCTCACTCTTCACCAGCCCTGACCCTTCATCCCTCACTATCCCTGACCTCTCACCCCTCACCAACCCTGACCTCTCACCGCTCACCAACCCTGACCTCTCACCCCTCACCAACCCTGACCTCTCACCACTCACCAGCTCCAAGCCCTCACCTCTCACCATTCCCGGCCCTGCACAATCCCTGACTCCTGACCCCTCACCATCCCTGACCCCTTGCTAAACCTCCTCCTTACCATTCCTGACTCCTTACTCCTCACGCTTCCTCGCCCCTCATCCCTCATCATCGCTGACTCCTCACCATCGCTGACTCCTCACCACTCACCACCCTCACCCTTCACTCCTGACCAAACCTGAACCCTCACCCGTCACCATTCCCAAACCACCACCCGTCACCAACCGTGACCCCTCATCCCTCACCAACCCTGACCCCTCATCATCGATGACCCCTCAGCAATGCTGACACCCCTCACTCCTCAGTATCCCTCACCATCTCTGACCCCTCACTATCCCTCACATCTCAATAACACTCACCCCTCACCATCCCTGACTGCTCAACCCTCACCCTTCACCCTCTCTCACCAACCCTGACACCTCACCTCTTACCATCCCTGACCCCTCACCTCTCACCATCCCTGACCCCTCAATTCTCACCATCCCTGACTGCTCAATCCTCCCCATTCACCATCTCTCACCATCCCTGACCCCTCACCCCTCAGCAAACATGACCCACACCCCTCAACAATCCAAACCCCTCAACTCTTAGCATCCCTGATCTCACCCCTCACCATCTCTGACACCTCACCACCCATCATTCCTGACCACTGAATATCCCTGACCCTTCACTCCTCACCTACCCTGACCCCTGACCCATCACCCCTCAGTCCTGACCATCCCTCACCATGCCTCACCATCCCTGACCTCTCACCCCTCACCAACCCTGACCCCTCACCCTTCACCAACCCTAACCCCTCACCCCTCACCAACCCTAACCCCTCACCCACCCTGACCCCTGACCCCTCACCCCTCACCAACCCTGACCCCTCACTCCTCACCAACCCTGACCCCTCACCCCTCACCAACCCTGACCCCTCACCCCTCACCAACCCTGACCTCTCACCCCTCACCAACCCTGACCCCTCACCCCTCACCAACCCTGACCCCTCATGATCATTTCTTACCCATCACGACAGCGCAGAGTTGCTGAGCAGAGACTGATAGCCAAGTTCCACACACATGAGGACGGTCTCAACAGGGATCTCGGGTTCATGTCACACTATCTGTAACCTCCATGACCTTGCCTGACCCCCTCACCATCTCTGACTCACAAGAAACATGATGAAAAGAAGCTGTACGCTGTTCAGAAAGCTGATCTGATAAACATGGTTCAGCAGTTCCAGGCAGAGAGAACGACACTAGCTCGGAGTAAAAACCCTTTCATCATGGACTTGTCCTGTTCATTGCAGTCTGACAACAATGTTTACCTTGTGAATGGAGTCCCTTATTGGTGGGGATGTGAAATCTCTACTTCACATTTATGGCTATTTTATAAACCCTCACTTACTGGGCTGTCTGGAGACAATCCACATCTCTTTAACCTGGGGCTTAACCCTCTCTCCACTCACACTGTCTGTATCTTTAAGAATTGAATAGCAGGTTCGTTGTAAAGCCTCCCATTCGAATCAGTAATCTGGAAACTGTCTGTGCTGTTCTCTGCTCTGTCTGAGAGCCAAACTCTCCATTCACCTGACCAAGGGACAAACCCCGAAAGCTTGTGAGTTTATTATCAAATCAATCGGTTGGATTTAAACCTGGTGTCAGACTCTTACTGTGTTTACCCCAGTTCAACACCCACATCTCCACACCCTGACCCCCCTCACCACCCCTCAGCCTTCACCATCTCTGACTCCCCAGCCCTCTCCAAACGTGACCCCTCACCATCCCTGACTCCTGTCCCTCACCATCCCAGACCATTCACTATCTCTGACCCCATCATCCCTGATCCCTCACCATCACTAACCCCTCACCCCTCACCCCTCACCATCCCTGACCCCTCACCAAAACCTGATCCTTCACCATTCCTCACTCCTCAGCATCCCTCACCCCTCACCATTCCTCACCCCTCAGCATCCCTCACCCCCTCAGCATCCCTCACCCCCTCAGCATCCCTCACCCCCTCACCGTCCCTCACCCCTCACCGTCCCTCACCCCTCACTGTCCCTCACGCCTCAGCATCCTCACCCCTCAGCATCCCTCACCCCTCACATCCCTCATCCCTCACCATCCCTCACCCACTCAGCGCCCTCACCCCTCACCATCCCTCACCCCTCACCGTCCCTCACCATCCCTCACCCCTCACCGTCCCTCACCCCTCACCTTCCTCACCCCTCACCGTCCCTCACCCCCTCACCTTCCCTCACCCCTCACCGTCCCTCACCCCTCCCCGTCCCTACCGTCACCATCCCTCACCCCCTCACCTTCCCTCACCCCTACCATCCCTCACCCCCACACCATCCCTCACCCCTCACCATCACTGACTCCTCACCATCCCTCACACCTCACTCCTCACCATCCCTCACCCCCTCACCATCCCTCACCCCATCACCATCCCCATCCCGCACCCCCTCACCATCGTCACCCCCTCACCATCACTAACTCCTCACCATCACTGACCTCTGACCCCTCACTATACCTGACCTCTGACCATCCATAACCTCTCACCGTCACTGACTCCTGAACCTTCACCATCCCTGACCCCTCAACACCCCTGACCCCTCACCCCTTACCCCTCACCATCCCTGACACCTCACCCCTCACCATCCCTCACCCCCTCACCATCCCTCACCCTCACCATCCCTCACCCCTCACTATCCCTCACCCCTCACCATCCCTCACCCCCTCACCTTCCCTCACCCCTCACCATCCCTCACCCCCTCACCATCCCTCACCCCTCACCATCACTGACTCCTCACCATCCCTCACACCTCACTCCTCACCATCCCTCACCCCCTCACCATCCCTCACCCCATCACCATCCCCATCCCGCACCCCCTCACCATCGTCACCCCCTCACCATCACTAACTCCTCACCATCACTGACCTCTGACCCCTCACTATACCTGACCTCTGACCATCCATAACCTCTCACCGTCACTGACTCCTGAACCTTCACCATCCCTGACCCCTCAACACCCCTGACCCCTCACCCCTTATCCCTCACCATCCCCGACCCCTCACCCCTCACCATCCCTGACCCCTCACCATCCCTGACCCCTCACCTCTCACCAACGTGACCCCTCACCGTCTCTGCTCGGTTTTCCATCAGCATCCCTGACCCCTCACCAACCCTCAACCTTCACATCCCTCACCCCTCACCATTTCTGACCCCTCACCATTTCTGACCCCTCACCCCTCACCATTTCTGACCCCTCACCCCTCAGCAACTGTGTCCTCTCACCATCCCTGATACCTCACCATCTCTCGACCCTCACTAACCTTGAACCCTCACCCATCACTATACCTAACCCCTCACACCTCACCAATACTGACCCCTCACTATCCCTTACCCCTGACCTCTCACCATCGCTGATCGCTCACAAACACTGACCCTTCATCCCTCACCAAACCCGACCCCTCAGCCCTCACCATCACTGACCTTTCACCCCTCACCATCCCTGACCCCTCACTCCTTACAATTCCTGACCCTTACGGTTCCTGATCCCTCAGCCCTCAGCAACATCAACACCTCACTCCTCACCATCCCTGACCCCTGACCCCTCACCAACCCTGACCCCTCATCTATCACCTTCCCTCGCCAATTCTGACCCTTCACCATCCATCTCCTCAACCCAACATTATCCGTGACCCTCACTCCTCAAATCCCTGACCCCTCACTCCTCATGAACCCTGACCCTCACCCCTCATGAACCCTGACCCTCACTCCTCATGAACCCTGACCCTCACTCCTCATGAACCTGACCTTCATTCCTCATGAACCCTGACCCTCACTCCTCATGAACCCTGACCCTCACTCTTCATGAACCCTGACCCTCACTCTTCATGAACCCTGACCCTCACTCCTCATGAACCCTGACCTTCATTCCTCATGAACCCTGACCCTCACTCTTCATGAACCCTGACCCTCACTCTCATGAACCCTGACCCTCACTCCTCATGAACCCTGACCTTCATTCCTCATGAACCCTGATCCCTCACCATCCCTGACTCCTGACTCCTCACCATCCCAGGCCCAGCTACCCTCATCACACCTCACCCCTCACCATCCCTGACCCCTCACCCCTCACCATCCCTGACCCCTCACCCCTCACCCCTCACCATCCCTGACCCCTCAGCCCTCACCATCCTCTCCCCACCCCACACCATTCCTGTGCTTCACCCTTTACCATCACTGATCCGTCACCCCTCACCAACCCTGACCACTGACCCTCTCCATCCCTGACCCTTCATCTCTCACCATCCCTGACCCCTCACCGCTCACTAACCCTGACCCTCTCAGCAGCAATCATCCCTGACCCCTCACCCCTCACCATCCCTGAGCCCTCACCATCCCTGAGCGCTCACCCCTCACCCCTCACCATCCCTGAGCCCTCACCATCCCTGAGCCCTCACCCCTCACCATCACTGACCCCTCACCATTTCTGACCCCTCATTCCTCACCATGTCTGAACACTCACCTCTCTCCATCACCATACTTCACCAACCCTGACTCCTCACCCCTCACCATCCCTGATACCTCACCCCTCACCCCTCACCATCCCTGACCCTGACCCCTCACCATCCCTCACCCCTCACCACTCACCATACCTAACCCTTTACCCCTCACCATCCCTGACCCCTCACCTCTCACCATCCCTCACCCCTCACCTCTCACCATCCCTGACCCCTCACCTCTCACCATCCCTGACCCCTCACCATCACTATCCCTGACCCCTCACCCCTCACAAATCTTGACCCCTCACTATCCCTGACCTGTTAGCCCTCAGTATCTCAGAAGCCTTACAATCCCTGAATCCTCAATTCTCAACATCCCTGACCCCTCACCCTTCAACATCCCCAATCCCTCACTATCCGCAAAGCCTCACCTCCTCAGCAATCCTGACTCCTTACCCTCACTATCCCTGACCCCTCAGCCGCTCTATCCCTGACCTGTTAGCCCTCAGTATCTCTGAAGCCTCACAATCCCTCAATCCTCAACATCCCTGACCCCTCACCCTCACTATCCCTGACCCCTCAACATCCCTGACCCTTCACCCTCACTATCCCTGACCCCTCAACATCCCTGACCCTTCACCCTCACTATCCCTGACCCCTCACCATCCCTGACCCTAACCCCTCACTATCCCTGACCCCTCACCATCCCTGACCCCTCACTCTCCCCATACCTGACCCCCTCACCCCTCACCATTCCTGACCCACCACTCATTACCATCACTGACCCCTGACCTCTCACCAACTCTGACTCCTCATCATCCCTGACACCTCATCCCTCACCAACCTAGACCACCACTGCTGACCCCTCACCCTCCCCATCTCTGACCCCTGACCAAACCTGACCCTTCACCCCCTTACCACTTCTAACCTCTCACTCCTCACTATCTCTGACCTCTCACTGCTTCCATCCCTCACTAACCCTGACCCCTTACCCTGCACCATGTCTGACACCTCATCAAACCCTCACCCCTCACTATCCCTGACCCCTCAGCCTCTCCTTCGTGGGGCCCTCACCCCTCACTATCCTTCACCATCCCTGACCCCTCACCACCCCTGACCCCACAGCATCTCTGACCCCTCACCCCTTATCATCCCTCAACAATCCTGACCCCTCACCCCTCACCAGCCCCGATTCATCACCCTCACCATCCCTGAGCCCTCACCAACCCCTCACCCCTCACCATTCTTTATCCCTGACCCCTCACCCCACATTATTCCTGATCTCTCACCCCTCACCATCCTTGACCCCTCACCCCTCCTGTCCCTGACCCCTGACCCCTCATCATCCCTGACCCCCCCACTTCTCACCCTCCCTGACCTTTCACCCCTCACCAACCCTCACCCCTCACTATCATTATCCCCTCACTCCTTATCCTCGCTGAACCCTCAACATCCCCTACCCCTGACCCTTCAGCATCCCCGACCCCTCCCCAACCCTGACCGCTCCCCATCCTTCACACCTCAATCCTCACCATCCCTCACCTCTCACCCCTCCCCATCCCTGACCCCTCCCCATCCCTGACCCCTCACCATCCCTGACCCCGACCCCTCACCCCACAGCCCTCACCATCCTTGACCCTTCACCATCTCTGACCCTCACCTCTCACTGACCCTGACCCCTCACCCCTAACAAACCTTGACCCCTCACAATCTCTGACCCCTCAATCTTCAACATCCCTGAATCCTCATCCCTCATAAACCCTCATCCCTCACTATCCCTGACCCCTCACCATCCATGAACCCTCACTCCTCACAACTGTGACCCCTCACCAAGCCCAACTCCTCACCCCTCACCATTTTTGATGCCTCACCATCACTGACTCCTCACCATCCTTGTCTCATCACCATCCCTGACCCCTCACCCCTCACCAACCCTGACCACTCACCATCTCTGACCTCTCACCAAGCCTGAGCCCTCACCATCCCAGACCCCTCACCCATCACCATCTCTGACTCCTGAAGCCTCACCAACCCTGACCCCTCACAACTCACCATCCCTGACCCCTCACCAACCCTGACCTCACATAACTCACCATCCCTGACCCCTCAACTCTCACCGTCATTGACTCTTCACCCCTCAACATCGCTGACCCTTCATCTATCTGACCCGTCACCTTCACTGACCCCTCACCCCTCATCAAACTTGACACATCATCCCTCACCATCCATGACCCCTGACCTTCACCGTCTCTGACCCCTCACCCCTCACAATCCATGGGCCTTCACCCTCATGAACCCTGACTCTTTACTATTCCCGACCCCTCAACCGAAACCATCCCAGCCCCTCACCTCTCACCAACCCTGATCCCTCACTGCTCTCCATCCCCCTAAGCAGCCCTGACCCCTGACCCCTCACCATCCCTGACCTCTTACCCTTCACCATCACTGACCGATTACCCTCACCATCTCTAACCAACCATAACTCCTCACCCCTCACTGTCTCTGACCCCCTCAGCCCTCACCATCCCAGACCCTTCACCAGACCTGACATCTCACCCCTCACTATCCCTGAGCCCTCACTGTTCCTGACCCCTCACCATCTCTGACACTTCATCCTCTGCATCACTGACTCCTCACACCTCACCATCCCTGACCCCTGACCCTTCACCATCCCTGACCCCCTCACCATCCTTGACTCCTAACCCCTCACCATCCCTGACCCCTGACCCCTCACCATCCCTGACCCCTGACCCTTCACCATCCCTGACCCCCTCACCATCCTTGACTCCTAACCCCTCACCATCCCTGACCCCTGACCCCTCACCATTGCTGTGTCCTCACACCGCGCTTCTGTGACCTTTACTTCTCACCATCCTTGACCCTCTACCCCTCACCATCCCGAATCCCTCACCCTCACCATCTATGCCCCTCACCATCACTATCGCTGACCCCAAACCCTCAGCGTCCCTGACACCTCATCATCCCTGACCCCTGGCCCGCAGACATCTTGGGACCCTAAGGGTCAATTCAGCCTGGCCAATCCACTTCTCGTACACATCTTGGCACACTGAGGGGAATTTAGCCTGGCTAATCCACATCTCAGATCATTCTCTGGGTGGGGGAGGGGAGTGGAGACAGATCATTCTCTGGGTGGGGGAGGTGAGTGAGGTCAGATCATTCTCTGGGTTGTGGAGGGGAGTGAGGTCAGATCATTCTCTGGGTGGGGGAGGGGAGTGAGGTCAGATCATTCTCTGGGTGGGGGAGGGGAGTGAGGTCAGATCATTCTCTGGGTGGGGGAGGGGAGTGAGGTCAGATCATTCTCTGGGTGGGGGAGGGGAGTGAGGTCAGATCATTCTCTGGGTGGGGGAGGGGAGTGAGGTCAGATCATTCTCTGGGTGGGGGAGGGGAGTGAGGTCAGATCATTCTCTGGGTGGGGAAGGCGAGTGAGGTCAGATCAATGTCTGGGTTGGGGGTGGGGAGTGAGGTCAGATCATTCTCTGTGTGGGGGTGGGGCAAGAGGACAGATGATTCTCTGCGTGGGGGACGGGAGTGAGATCAGATCATTCTCTGTATGGGGGAGGGGAATGAGGTCAGATCATTCTCTGGGTGGGGGAGGGGAGTGAGGTCAGATCATTCTCTGGGTGGGGGAGGGGAGTGAGGTCAGATCATTCTCTGGGTGGGGGAGGGGAGTGAGGTCAGATCATTCTCTGGGTGGGGTAGGGGAGTGTGGTCAGGTCATTCTCTGGGTGGGGTAGGGGAGTGAGGTCAGATCATTCTCTGGGTTGGGGAGGTGAGTGAGGTCAGATCATTCTCTGGGTGGGGGAGGGGAGTGAGTTCAGATCATTTTCTGGGTGGTGTCTGGAGTGAGGTCAGAATTGCCCCTTTGTTTCCCAAAGTGTGTAAATGTGGTGGATTGTCCAGGCTAAACTGCCCCTTACCATCCCTAAATATGGATATTAAGTGTATTTGCAATGCTAATTTGTCCCGTAGTGTCCAAAGATGTTTACGAGAGCTGAATTGGTCATGCTATATTCTGATCTGATTCCCAAGACATGTACAAAAGGTGGACTGGCCATCCTAATCTGCCCCGTAGTGTCCCACAGTGTGTTAGTTGAGTGGATTGGCCAGTCCGAAATATCCCCTAATTGTCCCAAAATTTTTACTTAGATGGATTGGCACTGCTAAATTGCCACTTCAGATCGCAAAATGTGTCACTTAGATGGATTTGCCATTCTTAATTCACCTTAGTGTGCCAAGATGTGAACAAGACATGCATAGGCCAGGCTAAATTGCCCCTTATTATCCTAAGAGGTGTGTGAGAGGTGGATTCGCCAGGCTAAATTGCACCTTAATTCCCACGATGTGTAGATTAGGTCGATTGGCCGTGCCAAATTCATCATAGTGTGCTCAGATGTGTAGGTTGTGTGGCCATGCTACCCCTGAGTGTCCCAAGTCTATCAGATAGAGGAATTGGCAATGCTAAATTGCCTCTTAATGTCGCAAGATTTGTAGGTTGGTTGGATGGGCCATGCTAAATTGCCTCTTAATGTCGCAAGATTTGTAGGTTGGTTGGATGGGCCATGCTAAATTGATCCTTAATGTCCCCAGATGTGTAGATTGGATCGATTGGCCATGCCAAATTCCACATAGTGTGCTAAGATGTGTAGGTTGGGTGGATTGGCAATTCTAAATTGTGTACAAGTGGTGGTTTAACCATCTAATTTACAGGGACACTCCTAAGTGACAGGGTTGGGGGGACACTCCTAATTGACAAGGGGGCATTGGAAAATTACAGGGTGCTCTCATAAACCCACACACATACATGCACACTCCCTCACTCTCTCACACACACCCGTACACACTTACACACACACCCCCGTACACACACACATCCCCGTACATACACACACCCCCGTAAACACTTGCAAACACACTCCTGTACACACTTGCAAACACACCCCCGTATACATTTGCAAACACACAATCACTCACTCCCGTGCACTCACTCATACACATAATCACTCTCAAATACACATACTCTCACTCACACACACACATAGTCACTCACATACTCACACACACACTCACAATCACTCATACATATATTCAGTGTCAAATGCTCACACTCTCACTCATACACACTCACTCACACATACACACAAACATACACACATATATGCACTCCCACACTCACACACTCACACACACTCACTCACATATACACACACACTCCCACACTCTCACTCGCACACACACACACATTCACAAAATCGCACTCTTACACTCACTCACACTCTTATTCACACTGTCACTCACATTCACACACACACAAACACTTACACACATACACAATTTCTCTAACACACATTCACACACACAACCACACAACCACACACACACTCACAGACAATCACTTACACACTCACTCATTCACATTCATTCACACACACACACATACAGTCAGTCAAAAACACGCACATGAACACAAACACACTCGCACACACACCCACTCACAGACCCACAATGACACGCACTCACATAAACATACACACACACACACACACACACACACACACACTCGTACACATTTTGGCACAATAAGATGAATTTAGACACAAAGTGAACCCAGCCAGGCCTGTGACACTGAATTAAAAAGGACAGAGTGAACTGAAACTACACATCTTTGGACCCTAAGTGCATTCAGCATGGCCAATTCACCCGACCTACACATCTTGGGACACTAAGGGGATTTTAACATGTCTCATTCTCCTCTCATCCACATCTTAGGACACTGAAGGAAATTTAACATGACCAATCCACCACTCGTACACATCTTGTGACACCACGGGACAATTTAGCATGACCAAACCTATTTCTCGTACATATCTTGGACACTAAGATGAATTTAGCATGGCCAATTAACCAAACCTACACATTTTTAGACCTAAGGGACAATTTATCCACTCTAACCTACACACTTTGGGACAGCAGGGGGAATTTAGCCTGGCCAATCCGCCTAATTACATAACTTGGAATATTAAGGTGCAGTTTAAGCGATTAAGCGAATTAAGGGTTATAGGGAGCAAGCGGGTAAGTGGAACTGATCCACTTCAGATCGAAAGGAGGCGGCTAAGAGGGGATCTTATTGAAACATATAAGATGATTAGAGGTTTAGATAGGGTGGACAGTGATAGCCTTTTTCCTAGGATGGAGAAAGCTAGCACGAGGGGACACAGCTTTAAATTAAGGGGTATGAGTTATAGGACGGATATCAGAGGTAGGTTCTTTACTCAAAGAGTGATTAGGGAGTGGAATGCCCTGCCTGCAGCTGTTGTAGATGCGCCAAGTTTGGTGGCGTTTAAGAGGTTAATTGATAAGTATATGGAAGAGAAGGGAATGGTTTAGTTTGGAGGGGCATTGCTTTTTATTTTGGTCGGCACAACATCGAAGGCCGAAGGGCCTGTTCTGTGCTGTAATGTTCTATGTTCTATGTTCTATCCCTCCTATATCTCCCACCATGAACCTTATAGTTATGCCCCCTAGTAACAGCTACATCCACCCGAGGAAAAAGTCTCTGCACGTCCACTCTATCAATCACTCTCATCATAAACCTCTATTAAGTCACCTCTCATCCTCCTCCGCTCTAAAGAGAAAAGCCTCAGCTCCCTCAACCTTTCCTCATAAGACCTACCCTCCAAACCAGGCAGCATCCTGGTCAATCTCCTCTGCACTCTCTCCAATGCTTCCATATCCTTCTTATAGTGAGGTGACCAGAACTGAACACAATATTCCAAATGTGGTCTCATCAAGGTCCGGTATAGTTACAGCATAATCCCACGGTTCTTCAACTGAAACCCCCTGTTAATAAACACTAACACACTATAAGCTTCTTCATGGCTCTATCCACTTGAGTGACAACCTTCAGAGATCTGTGGATATGAACCCCAAGATCACTCTGTTCCTCCACATTCCTCAGAACCCTGTCGTTGACCCTGTAATCCACATTCAGGTTTGTCCTACCAAAATGAATCCCCTCGCACTTATCAGGGTTAAACTCCATCTGCCACTTTCCTGCCCAGCTCTGCATCCTATCAATGTCTCTTTGCAGCCTGCAAGAGCGCTCCCCCTCATCCACTACTCCACCAATCTTGGTGTCATCAGTAAATTTACTAACCCATCCTTCAGCCCCCTCTTCCAACTCATTGATAAAAATCACAAACAGCAGAGGAGCCAGCACTGACCCCGGTGGTGCACCGCTGGGAACTGGCCTCCAGTCTGTACATTTTCCCTCCATCTCCACCCTCTGCCTTCTATGAGACAGCCAGTTACTGATCCAATCGGCCAAATTTGGGACCTGTACCTGGGGTCAGGGTTCAGGTTTGAGCCTGTACCTGGGGTCAGGGTTCAGGGTTGTGACCCGTACTCGGGGTCAGGGTTCAGGGTTGGGGCCTGTACTCGCGGCCAGGGTTCAGGGTTGGGGCCTGTACTCAGGGTCAGGGTTCAGGGTTGGGGCCTGTACTCAGGGTCATGGTTCAGGATGAGGCCTGTACTTGGGGTCAGGTTTGGGGTCTGTACTTGGGGTCGGGGTTTAGGGTTGGGGCCTCTTCTAGGGGTCAGGGCTCAGGGTTGGTGCTTGTACCTGGGTCAGGGTTCAGGGTTGGTGCCTGTACTTGGGGTCAGGGTTCAGGGTTGGTGCCTGTACTTGGGGTCGGCGTTCAGCGTTGAAGCCTGTACTCAGGTCAGAATTCAGGCTTGGTGCCTGTACTCAGGGTCAG
>JAGIQG010000397.1:0-17500 GCA_024679065.1 Sphyrna mokarran | reverse complement strand
CTCTCTCAACACACACACACTCTCTCTCACACACACACACACTCTCTCTCTCACATATTCTCACACACTCTCTTGTGTCTGTGTGGGTATCCTCCGGGTGCTCCAGTTTCCTTCCACAGTCCAAAGATGTGCAGGTTCGGTTGATTGGCCGTGCTAAGAAATTGTCCCTTAGTGTCCAGGGATGCGTAGTTCAGAGGGATTAGTATGTAGGGATATAGGGATAGGGCCTGGGTGGGATAGTGTTTGGTGTAGCTTCGATGGGCTGAAAGGCCTCTTTCTGCACTGTAGGGTTCTATGATTCTCACATTTTGGGGCCTGTGCTTGGGGTCAGGGTTCAATTTTTGAGGCCTCTTGTCAGGGTCAGTATTCAGGTTTGTTTGCACACACACTCTCTGTCTCTCACACGCACTCTCTCTCCCTCTCACCATCCCAGACCCATTATCATCCCTGACCCCTCACTCCTCACCATCGCTGACCCCTCACCATCCCTGATCGCTCATCCGCCACCATCCCTCACCTCTCCTCCCTCAGCATCCCTGACCCCTCACCTTCTCCATCCCTGACCCCTCACCTTCCCCATCCCTGACCCCTCACCTTCTCCATCACTGATCCCTGATCCCTCATCAGCCCTGAACCCTCACCCCTCACTATCCGATTCCTCACCCCACACCATCTGAGGTCATTCTCACCTCTCACCATCTGTGACCCATCACACCTCACCATCTCTGATCATTCACTCCTCACCATCCCTCTCCATCCCTGTCCCCTCACCATCCCTGTCCCCTCACCCCTCACCATTGCTGGGCCCTCAACATGTCTGACCTCTCACTATCTCTCACCACTCACCCCTCACCAACCCTGACTCCTTACCATTCGTGACTCCTCAGCATTCCTGACCCCTTACCCGTTACCAACACTAACCCCTCATCCCTCACCAATTCTGACTCCTCACCATCCATGAACTCTCACCCCTCACCAACCCTAATCCTTCATCCCTCATCAACCCTCACCTCTCACCAACCCTGACCCCTCACCAACCCTGACTGCTCATCCCACATCATCCCTCCTCCCTCACCATCCCTGACCTCTGACCCCTCAGCATCCCTGACCTCTCATCCCTCACTATTTCTGACTGCTCACCCCTCACCCATCACCATACCTCACCCCTCAGCATCTCTGACTCCTGACCCCTCACCATCCCCAACCCCTAACCGACCCTGACCCCTCACCATTCCTGACTTCTGACACCTCACCATCCCTGCCGTGTCACCCCTCACCATCTCTCACCAATCATCTGTCACCAAGCCTGACCCCTTACCCCCCCCTCACCCTTCTCATCCCTGACCCTTCACCTCTTACGATTCCGGATGCTTACTGTTCCTGACCCCTCAGCCCTCACCATAGAACATAGAACATTACAGCGCAGAACAGGCCCTTCGGCCTTCGATGTTGCGCCGACCAATTATGAAAAAGCAATGACCCTCCAAACTAAACCATTCCCTTCTCTTCCATAAACTTATCAACTAACCTCTTAAACGCCACCAAACTTGGCGCATCTACAACTGCCGCAGGCAGGGCATTCCACTCCCTAACCACCCTCTGGGTAAAGAACCTACCTCTGATATCCGTCCTATAACTATCACCCCTTAATTTAAAGCTGTGTCCCCTCGTGCTAGCTTTCTCCATCCTAGGAAAAAGGCTATCACTGTCCACCCTATCTAAACCTCTAATCATCTTATATGTTTCGATTAGGTCCCCTCTTAGCCGCCTCCTTTCTAACGAAAACAACCTCAAATCCCTCAGCCTCTCTTCATAAGACCTGCCCTCCATACCAGGCAACATCCTGGTAAACCTCCTCTGTACCCTCTCCAATGCCTCCACATCTTTCTTATAATGTGGGGACCAGAACTGCACACAATACTCCAAGTGCGGCCGCACTAGAGTTTTGTACAGTTGCAACATGACGTTGCGGCTCCGAAATTCAATCCCCCTACCAATAAAAGCTAAGACTCCATATGCCTTCTTAACAACCTTATCGACTTGACTGCCTACTTTCAGGGATCTATGCACAAATACACCAAGATCCCTCTGTTCATCAACACTATTAAGAATCCTACCATTAGCCCTATACTCTACACATTTATTATTCCTGCCAAAGTGCATTACCTCACACTTTTCCACATTAAACTCCATTTGCCACCTCTCGGCCCAGCTCTGCAACTTGTCCAAGTCTCTCTGCAAACTATAACACCCCTCTTCACTATCTACCACTCCACCGACTTTAGTGTCATCCGCAAATTTACTAATCCATCCTTCAATACCCTCATCCAGATCATTTATAAAAATTACAAACAGCAGGGGCCCCAAAACAGACCCCTGAGGTACACCACTTGTAACCGAACTCCACGATGAATATCTCCCATCAACCACCACCCTCTGTCTTCTATCTGCTAGCCAATTCCTAATCCAATTAGCTAAATCACCCTCTATCCCATACATCTGCATTTTCTGCAGAAGCCTTCCATGGGCCACCTTATCGAAAGCCTTACTAAAGTCCATATATACCACATCAACCGCCTTACCCCCATCCACCTCTTTGGTCACTTTTTCAAAAAACTCAATCAGGTTAGTAAGGCACGACCTACCCTTCACAAAACCATGCTGACTATCCCCAATCAATTCATTTCTCTCTAAATAACTATAAATCCTATCCCTAATAATTCTCTCCAATACTTTGCCCACAACAGAAGTAAGACTCACTGGCCTATAATTCCCTGGAAAGTCTCTCTTCCCCTTCTTGAACAATGGGACCACATTCGCTATCCTCCAGTCTTCCGGAACTATACCCGTAACCAACGACGACCTGAAGATCAGAGCCAGAGGCTCTGCAATCGCCTCTCTTGCCTCCCAGAGAATCCTAGGGTAAATCCCGTCCGGCCCAGGGGACTTATCTAACTTCAAACCCTCAAGAATATCTAGCACATCCTCCCTATCTACTTCAATACTTTCCAGTTTGCAACCCTGTACCTCAGTGTTCTCCACAACTACATTTACATCTCCCTGCGTGAATACCGAAGAGAAATATTTATTCAGTGCCTCTCCAATCTCTTCAGGCTCCACGCACAACTTCCCACTGCTGTCTATGACTGGCCCTAATCTTGCCCTAACCAATCTTCTATTCTTAACATATCTAAAGAAAGCTTTAGGATTCTCCTTAATCCTATCAGCCAAAGTCTTCTCGTGTCCCCTCTTAGCTCTCCTCAACTCACTCTTTAGCTCCCTCCTGGCTAATCTATAGCTATCCATTGCACTAACCGAGCCTTCAAGCCTCATCCTGACATAAGCCTCCTTTTTCCTTTTAACCAGCGAATTAACTTTTTTCGTACACCAAGGTTCCCTTACTCGACCATTTCCTCCTTGCCTGACAGGGACATACTTATCAAGGACTCGCAGCAGCTGCTCCTTGAATAAGCTCCACATTTCAGATGTTCCCAGTCCCTGTAGTTTCCTAGTCCAACCTATGCACCCTAATTCTCTCCTTATGGCCTCATAATTACCCTTCCCCCAGCTATAACTACTGCCCCCAGCTTCATGCCTATCCCTATCCATCACTAAGGTGAACGTAACCGAATTGTGGTCACTATCACCAAAATGTTCACCAACTTCCAAGCCTAACACCTGGTCTGGCTCATTGCCCAGCACCAAATCCAATGTAGCCTCACCTCTAGTTGGCCTATCTACATACTGAGTCAAAAAACCTTCCTGCACACTTTGTACAAAAACTGACCCCTCTAACGAGCTAGAGCTATAGCTATTCCAATCAATATTAGTAAAGTTAAAGTCCCCCACAACAATTACCCTATTACTTTCACTCGACTTTGCAATCCTTTCCTCTACCTCTCTAGAACTTTTAGGAGGTCTATAAAAGACTCCCAACAGGGTGACCTCTCCTCTGCTGTTTCTAATCTCAGTGGCAACTTAACATTGCCAATCCACCTAAATTACATATTTATGATACTAAGGGCAATTTAGCATTGCCAATCCACCTATCGTACACATCTTGGGACACCAAGGGGTAATTTAGCCTGGCCTACACATGTCTAGTACATATATTGGCACATTAAGTGGCAATTGTGCATTGCCAATCCAATACACTTATACATTTGGGACACTAAGGAGCACATTAGCATGACCAAACCATCTCTCCTACATTTCTTGAAACACAAATGGGAATTTAGCGTGGCCAATCCACTTCTTGCACACATCTTGGGACAGTAAGAGTAATTTACGCACATCTTCTTCACATCATGGCCAAACCACCTAACCTATACATCTTGGGACAGTCAGGGATAATTTAGCCTCGCCAATACACCTAACTTGCACATTTTGGGATGCAAAGGTGCAATTTAGCATCACCCACATAAAGTAAAATTCTTGGGAGAGAGGGGTAGTTTAGCATAGCCAATCCACTCCTCATACGTATCTTGGAACATTATGGGGCAATTTAGTACAATTTAATTTAATTTAATTTAATTTAGTCAATTAGGAGTGTCCCCCCCTGTCAATTAGGAGTGTCCCCCCCTGTCAATTAGGAGTGTCCCCCCTGTCAATTAGGAGTGTCCCCCCCTGTCAATTAGGAGTTCCCCCTCCTGTCAATTAGGAGTGTCCCCCCCCCTGTCAATTAGGAGTGCCCCCCCCTGTCAATTAGGAGTGTCCCCCCCGTGTCATTAGGAGTGTGTCCCCCCCCCCCCTGTCAATTAGGAGTGTCCCCCCCCTGTCAATTAGGAGTGTCACCCCCCGGTCAATTAGGAGTGTCCCCCCCCGTCAATTAGGAGTGTCTGTCTTACAACTTAGGGACACTAAGTGGCAATTTAAAATGGCCAATCCATCTGTCTTACACATTTGGGACACTAAGGGGCAATTTATCATGGCCAATCCATCTGTCTTACACATTTGGGACACTAAGGGCAATTTATCATGGCCAATCCATCTGTCTTACACATTTGGGACACTAAGGGGCAATTTATCATGGCCAATCCATCTGTCTTACACATTTGGGACACTAAGTGGCAATTTACCATGGCCAATCCATCTGTCTTACACATTTGGGACACTAAGTGGCAATTTACCATGGCCAATCCATCTGTCTTACACATTTGGGACACTAAGTGGCAATTTATCATGGCCAATCCATCTGTCTTACACATTTGGGACACTAAGTGGCAATTTACCATGGCCAATCCATCTGTCTTACACATTTGGGACACTAAGGGCAATTTATCATGGCCAATCCATCTGTCTTACACATTTGGGACACTAAGGGGCAATTTACCATGGCCAATCCATCTGTCTTACACATTTGGGACACTAAGTGGCAATTACATGGCCAATCCATCTGTCTTACACATTTGGACACTAAGGGCAATTTACCATGGCCAATCCATCTGTCTTACCATTTGGGACACTAAGGGCAATTTATCATGGCCAATCCATCTGTCTTACACATTTGGGACACTAAGGGGCAATTTATCATGGCCAATCCAATCTGTCTTACACATTTGGGACACTAAGGGGAAATTTATCATGGCCAATCCATCTGTCTTCGACATTTGGGACACTAAGGGTCAGATGTGAGTCCATCTGACTCACACATTTGGGACACTAAGGGGAAATTTATCATGGCCAATCCAACTGTCTTCCACATTTGGGACACTAAGGGGCAATTTATCATGGCCAATCCATCTGTCGTACACATTTGGGACACTAAGGGGCAATTTACCTTGGCCAATCCATCTGTCTTACACACTTGGGACACTAAGAGGCAATTTATCATGGCCAATCCATCTGTCTTAGACATTTGTTAAACTAAGAGGCAATTTATCATTGCCAATCCATCTGTCTTACACATTTGGGACACTAAGAGGCAATTTATCATTGCCAATCCATCTGTCTTACACAATTCGGACACTAACAGGCAAGAAATCGATGCCAATCCATCTGTCTTACACATTTGGGACACTAAGAGGCAATTTATCATGGCCAATCGATCTGTCTTACACATTTGGGACACGAAGGGCAATTTATCATGGCCAATCCATCTGTCTTACATATTGGGTCTCTCAGTGGCAAATTACCATGGCCAATCCATCTGTCTTACACATTTGGGACACTAAGGGGCAATTTATCATTGCCAATCCATCTGTCTTAATCATTTGGGACACTAAAAGGCAATTTACCATGGGCAATCCATCTGACTTAAACATTTGGGACAATAAGGGCAATTTATCATGGCTAAACCATCTATATTACACATTGGGGCACTCAGTGGCAATTTACCATGGCCAAACAATCTGTCTTACACATTTGGGACACTAAGGGGCAATTTACCATGGCCAATCCATCTGCCTTACACATTTGGGACACTAAGGGGCAATTTAGCATGGCCACTCCAACTGTCTTACACGGTTGGGACACTAAGTGGGAATTTACCATGGCCAATCCATCTGTCTTACACATTTGGGACACCTATGGGCAATTTGGCATGGCCAATCCATCTGTCTTACACATTTGGAACACTAAGGGGCAATTTATCATGGCCAATCCATCTGTCTTACTCATTTCGGACACTAAGGGGCAACTTATCATGGCCAATCCAACTGTCTTACACATTTGGGATACTAAGGGGCAACTTATCATTGCCAAACCATCTGTCTTACACATTTGGTAGACTAAGGGGCAATTTATCATGGCCAATCCATCTGTCTTACACATTTGGGACACTAAGGGGCAATTTATCATGGCCAATCTATCTCTCTTATACATTTGAAACACTAAGGGTCAATTTATCATGGCCAATCCATCTGTCTTACACATTTGGGACACTAAGGGGCAATTTATCATTGCCAATCCATCTGTCTTACACATTTGGAACACTAAGGGGCAGTTTATCTTGGCCAATCCATCTGTCTAACACATTTGGGACACTAAGGGGCAATTTACCACGGCCAATCCATCTGTCTTACACATTCGGGACACTAAGGTGCAATTTATCATGGCCAATCCATCTGTCTTACACATTTGGGACACTAAGGGGCAATTTATCATGGCCAATCCATCTGTCTTACACATTGGGGACACTGAGGGGCAATCTATCATTGCCAATCCATCTGTCTTTCACATTTGTGACACTAAGGGACAATTTATCACTGCCAATCCATGTGTCTTACACATTTGGAACACTAAGGGTCAATTTATCATGGCCAATCCATCTGTCGTACACATTTGGGACACTAAGGGGCAATTTATCATTGACAATCCATCTGTCTTACAGATTTGGAACACTGAGGGGCAATTTATCGTGGCCAATCCATCTGTCTTACACATTTGGGACACTAAGGGGCAATTTACCATGGCGAATCCATCTGTCTTTCACATTTGGGACACTATGGGCAATTTATCATGGCCAATCCATCTGTCTTACAAATTTGGGACTCTAAGGGGCAATTTATCATGGCCAATCCATCTGTCTTACACATTTGGGACACTAAGGGGCAATTTATCATGGCCAATCCATCTGTCTTACACATTTGGGACACTAAGGGGCAATTTATTATGGCCAATCCATCTGCCTTACACATTTGTGTTACTAAGGGTCAATTTATCATGGCCAATCCAACTGGGATTACACATTTGGGACTCTAAGTGGCAATTTACCATGGCCAATCCATCTGTCTTACACATTTGGGACACTAAGGGGCAATTTATCATGGCCAATCCATCTGTCTTACACATTTGGGACACTAAGAGGCAATTTATCATGGCCAATCCATCTGTCTTACACATTTGGGACACTAAGGGGCAATTTATCATGGCCAATCCATCTGTCTTACACATTTGGGACACTAAGGGGCAATTTATCATGGCCAATCCATCTGTCTTACACATTTGGGACACTAAGGGGCAATTTACCATGGCCAATCCATCTGTCTTACACATTTGGGACACTAAGGGGCAATTTATCATGGCCAATCCATCTGTCTTACACATTTGGGACACTAAGGGGCAATTTATCATGGCCAATCCATCTGCCTTACACATTGACACTAAGGGCAATTTATCATGGCCAATCCATCTGGATTACACATTTGGGACACTAAGTGGCAATTTATCATGGCCAATCCATCTGTCTTACACATTTGGGACACTAAGGGGCAATTTGTCATGGCCAATCCATCTGTCTTATACATTTGGGACACTAAGAGGCAATTTATCATGACCAATCCATCTGTCTTACACATTTGGGACTCTAAGGGACAATTTACCATGGCCAATCCATCTGTCTTAGACATTTGGGACACTAATGGGCAATTTACCATGGCCAATCCATCTGTCCTACACCTTTGCAACATGAAGGGGCAATTTACCATGGCCAATCCATCTGTCTTTCACATTTGGGACACTAAATGGCAATTCGCCGTGGCCAATCCATCTGTCTTACACATTTCGGACACTCAGTGGCATTTTACCATGGCCAATCCATCTGTCTTAGACATTTGGGACACTAAGTGGCAATTAATCATGGCCCATCCATCTGCCTTACACATTTGGGACACTAAGGGGCAATTTATCATGGCCAATCCATCTGTCTTACACATTTGGGACACTAAGGGACAATTTATCAGTGCCAATCCATCTGTCTTACACATTTGGAACACTAAGGGTCAATTTATCATGGCCACTCCATCTGTCGTACACATTTGGGACACTAAGGGACAATTTATCAGTGCCAATCCATCTGTCTTACACATTTGGAACACTAAGGGCCAATTTACCATGGCCAATCCGTCTGTCTTACAAATTTGGGACTCTAAGGGGCAATTTATCATGGCCAATCCATCTGTCTTACACATTTGGGACACTAAGAGACAATTTATCATGGCCAATCCATCTGTCTTACACATTTGGGACACTAAGGGGCAATTTATTATGGCCAATCCATCTGCCTTACACATTTGTGTTACTAAGGGGCAATTTATCATGGCCAATCCATCTGGGATTACACATTTGGGACACTAAGGGGCAATTTATCATGGCCAATCCATCTGTCTTACACATTTGGGACACTAAGGGGCAATTTATCATGGCCAATCCATCTGTCTTACACATTTGGGACACTAAGGGGCAATTTATCATGGCCAATCCATCTGTCTTACACATTTGGGACACTAAGAGGCAATTTATCATGGCCAATCCGTCTGTCTTACACATTTGGGACACTAAGGGGCAATTTATCATGGCCAATCCATCTGTCTTACACATTTGGGACACTAAGGGGCAATTTATCATGGCCAATCCATCTGTCTTACACATTTGGGACACTAAGGGGCAATTTATCATGGCCAATCCATCTGTCTTACACATTTGGGACACTAAGGGGCAATTTATCATGGCCAATCCATCTGTCTTACACATTTGGGACACTAAGGGGCAATTTATCATGGCCAATCCATCTGTCTTACACATTTGGGACACTAAGGGGCAATTTATCATGGCCAATCCATCTGTCTTACACATTTGGGACACTAAGGGGCAATTTATCATGGCCAATCCATCTGTCTTACACATTTGGGACACTAAGGGGCAATTTATCATGGCCAATCCATCTGTCTTACACATTTGGGACACTAAGGGGCAATTTATCATGGCCAATCCATCTGTCTTACACATTTGGGACACTAAGGGGCAATTTATCATGGCCAATCCATCTGTCTTACACATTTGGGACACTAAGGGGCAATTTATCATTGCCAATCCATCTGTCTTACACATTTGGAACACTAAGGGTCAATTTATCATGGCCAATCCATCTGTCGTACACATTTGGGACACTAAGGGGCAATTTATCATGGCCAATCCATCTGTCTTACACATTTGGGACACTAAGTGGCAATTTATCATGGCCAATCCATCTGTCTTACACATTTGGGACACTAAGGGGCAATTTATCATGGCCAATCCATCTGTCTTACACATTTGGGACACTAAGGGGCAATTTATCATGGCCAATCCATCTGTCTTACACATTTGGGACACTAAGGGGCAATTTATCATGGCCAATCCATCTGTCTTACACATTTGGGACACTAAGGGGCAATTTATCATGGCCAATCCATCTGTCTTACACATTTGGGACACTAAGGGGCAATTTATCATGGCCAATCCATCTGTCTTACACATTTGGGACACTAAGGGGCAATTTATCATGGCCAATCCATCTGTCTTACACATTTGGGACACTAAGGGGCAATTTACCATGGCCAATCCATCTGTCTTACACATTTGGGACACTATGGGCAATTTATCATGGCCAATCCATCTGTCTTACACATTTGGGACACTAAGGGGCAATTTATCATGGCCAATCCATCTGTCTTACACATTTGGGACACTAAGGGGCAATTTATCATGGCCAATCCATCTGTCTTACACATTTGGGACACTAAGGGGCAATTTATCATGGCCAATCCATCTGGGCTTACACATTTGGGACACTAAGGGGCAATTTATCATGGCCAATCCATCTGTCTTACACATTTGGGACACTAAGGGGCAATTTATCATGGCCAATCCATCTGTCTTACACATTTGGGACACTAAGTGGCAATTTACCATGGCCAATCCATCTGTCTTACACATTTGGGACACTAAGGGGCAATTTATCATGGCCAATCCATCTGTCTTATACATTTGGGACACTAAGGGACAATTTATCATGGCCAATCCATCTCTCTTACACATTTGGGACACTAAGGGGCAATTTATCATGGCCAATCCATCTGTCTTACACATTTGGGACACTAAGGGGCAATTTATCATGGCCAATCCATCTGTCTTACACATTTGGGACACTAAGGGGCAATTTATCATGGCCAATCCATCTGTCTTACACATTTTTGACACTAAGGGGCAATTTATCATGGCCAATACATCTGTCTTCACATTTGGTACACTGAGGGGCAATCTATCATCGCCAATCCATCTGTCCTCACATTTGCGACACTAAGGGGCAATTTATCATGGCCAATCCATCTGTCTTACACATTTGGACACAAAGGGGCAATTTACCATGGCCAATCCATCTGTCTTTCACATTTGGGACACTTTGGGCAAGTATCATGGCCAATCCGTCCGTCTTACACATTTGGGACACTACAGGGCAATTTACAATGGCCATCCATCTGCCTTACACATTTGGGACACTAAGGGGCAATTTATCACGGCCAACAACTGTCTCACATTTGGGACACTAAGGGGCAATTTATCATGGCCAATCCATCTGTCTTACACATTTGGGACACTAAGGGACAATTTATCAGTGCCAATCCATCTGTCTTACACATTTGGAACACTAAGGGTCAATTTATCATGGCCACTCCATCTGTCGTACACATGTGGGACACTAAGGGGCAATTTATCATTGCCAATCCATCTGTCTTACACATTTGGAACACTTAGAGGCAATTTATCATGGCCAATCCGTCTGTCTTACAAATTTGGGACACTAAGGGGCAATTTATCATGGCCAATCCATCTGCCTTACACATTTGTGTTACTAAGGGGCAATTTATCATGGCCAATCCATCTGGGATTACACATTTGGGACTCTTAGTGGCAATTTACCATGGCCAATCCATCTGTCTTACACATTTGGGACACTAAGGGGCAATTTATCATGGCCAATCCATCTGTCTTACACATTTGGGACACTAAGGGGCAATTTATCATGGCCAATCCATCTGTCTTACACATTTGGGACACTAAGGGGCAATTTATCATGGCCAATCCATCTGGGATTACACATTTGGGACACTAAGGGGCAATTTATCATGGCCAATCCATCTGTCTTACACATTTGGGACACTAAGTGGCAATTTATCATGGCCAATCCATCTGTCTTACACATTTGGGACACTAAGGGGCAATTTATCATGGCCAATCCATCTGTCTTACACATTTGGGACACTAAGGGGCAATTTATCATGGCCAATCCATCTGTCTTACACATTTGGACACTAAGGGGCAATTTATCATGGCCAATCCATCTGTCTTACACATTTGGGACACTAAGGGGCAATTTATCATGGCCAATCCATCTGTCTTACACATTTGGGACACTAAGGGGCAATTTATCATGGCCAATCCATCTGTCTTACACATTTGGGACACTAAGGGGCAATTTATCATGGCCAATCCATCTGTCTTACACATTTGGGACACTAAGGGGCAATTTATCATGGCCAATCCATCTGGCTTACACATTTGGGACACTAAGGGGCAATTTATCATGGCCAATCCATCTGTCTTACACATTTGGGACACTAAGTGGCAATTTATCATGGCCAATCCATCTGTCTTACACATTTGGGACACTAAGGGGCAATTTATCATGGCCAATCCATCTGTCTTACACATTTGGGACACTAAGGGGCAATTTATCATGGCCAATCCATCTGTCTTACACATTTGGACACTAAGGGGCAATTTATCATGGCCAATCCATCTGTCTTACACATTTGGGACACTAAGTGGCAATTTACCATGGCCAATCCATCTGTCTTACACATTTGGGACACTAAGGGGCAATTTATCATGGCCAATCCATCTGTCTTACACATTTGGGACACAAGGGGCAATTTATCATGCCAATCCATCTGTCTTACACATTTGGGACACTAAGGGGCAATTTATCATGGCCAATCCATCTGTCTTACACATTTGGGACACTAAGGGGCAATTTATCATGGCCAATCCATCTGTCTTACACATTTGGGACACTAAGGGGCAATTTATCATGGCCAATCCATCTGTCTTACACATTTGGGACACTAAGGGGCAATTTATCATGGCCAATCCATCTGTCTTACACATTTGGGACACTAAGGGGCAATTTATCATGGCCAATCCATCTGTCTTACACATTTGGGACACTAAGGGGCAATTTGTTATGGCCAATCCATCTGCCTTACACATTTGTGTGACTAAGGGGCAATTTATCATGGCCAATCCATCTGGGATTACACATTTGGGACTCTTAGAGGCAATTTACCATGGCCAATCCATCTGTCTTACACATTTGGGACACTAAGGGGCAATTTATCATGGCCAATCCATCCGTCTTACCCATTTGGGACACTAAGTGGCAATTTATCATGTCCAATCCAGCTGTCTTACACATTTGGGACACTAAGAGGCAATTTATCATGGGCAATACATCTGTCTTACACATTTGGAACACTATGTGGCAATTTACCATGGCCAATCCATCTGTCTTACACATTTCGGACACCAAGGGGCTATTTATCATGGCCAGTCCATCTGTCTTATACATTTAGGACACTAAGGGGCAATTTATCATTGCCAATCCATCTCTCTTACTCATTTGGGACACTAAGGGGCAATTTATCATGGCCAATCGATCCGTCTTACACATTTGGAACACTATGTGGCAATTTACCATGGCCAATCCATCTGTCTTACACCTTTGGGACACTAAAGGGCAATTTACCATTGCCAATCCATCTGTCCTACACTTTTGGGACACTAAGGGGCAATTTACCATGGCCAATCCATTTTTCTTTCACATTTGGGACACTAAGTGGCAATTTATCATGGCCAATCCATCTGTCTTACACATTTGGGACTCTAAGTGGCATTTTACCATGGCCAATCCATCTGTCTTACACATTTGGGATACAAAGTCGCAATTTACCATGGCCAATGCATCTGTCTGACACATTTGGGACACTAAGGGGCAATTTATTACGTCGAATCCATCTGCCTTACACATTTGTGTTACTAAGGGGCAATTTATCATGGCCAATCCATCTGGGATTACACATTTGGGACTCTTAGAGGCAATTTACCATGGGCAATCCATCTGACTTACACATTTGGGACACTAAGGGGCAATTTACCACGCCCAATCCATCTGTCTTACACATTTGGGACACTAAGGGGCAATTTATCATGGCCAATCCATCTGTCTTACACATTTGTGACACTAAGGGGCAATTTATCATGGCCAATCCGTCTGTCTTACACATTTAGGACACTAAGTGGCAATTTATCATGGCCAATCTGTCTGTCTTACACATTTGGGACACTAAGGGGCAATTTATCATGGCCAATCCATCTGTCTTACACGTTTGGGACACTAAGGGGCAATTTATCATGGCCAATCCATCTGTCTTACACATTTGGGACACTTAGGGGCAATTTATCATGGCCAATCCATCTGTCTTACACATTTGGGACACTAAGGGGCAATTTATCATGGCCAATCCATCTGTCTTACACATTTGGGACACTGAGGGGCAATCTATCATCGCCAATCCATCTGTCTTTCACATTTGCGACACTAAGGGGCAATTTATCATGGCCAATCCATCTGTCTTACACATTTGGACACTAAGGGGCAATTTACCATGGCCAATCCATCTGTCTTTCACATTTGGGACACTTTGGGCAATTTATCATGGCCAATCCATCTGTCATACACATTTGGGACACTAAGGGGCAATTTAGCATGGCCAATCCATCTGTCTTACACATTTGGGACACTAAGGGGCAATTTAGCATGGCCAATCCGTCTGTCTTACACATTTGGGACACTAAGGGGCAATTTATCATGGCCAATCCATCTGTCTTACACATTTGGGACACTAAGGGGCAATTTATCATGGCCAATCCATCTGTCTTACACATTTGGGACACTAAGGGGCAATTTATCATGGCCAATCCATCTGTCTTACACATTTGGGACACTAAGGGGCAATTTATCATGGCCAATCCATCTGTCTTACACATTTGGGACACTAAGGGGCAATTTATCATGGCCAATCCATCTGTCTTACACATTTGGGACACTAAGGGGCAATTTATCATGGCCAATCCATCTGTCTTACACATTTGGGACACTAAGGGGCAATTTATCATGGCCAATCCATCTGTCTTACACATTTGGGACACTAAGGGGCAATTTATCATGGCCAATCCATCTGTCTTAGACATATGGGACACTAAGTGGCAATTTATCATGGCCAATCCATCTGTCTTACACATTTGGGACACTTAGGGTCAATTTATCACGGGCAATCCATCTGTTTTACACATTTGGGACTAAAAGGGGCAATTTATCATGGCCAATCCATCTGTCTCACACATTTGGGATACAAAGTCGCAATTTACCACAGCCAATCCATCTGTCTGACACATTTGGGACACTAAGGGGCAATTTATTATGGCCTATCCATCTGCCTTACACATTTGTGTTACTAAGGAGCAATTTATCATTGCCAATTCATCTGGGATTACACATTTGGGACTCTTAGTGGCAATTTACCATGGGCAATCCATCTGACTTAAACATTTGGGACACTAGGGGCAATTTATCATGGCTAAACCATCTATATTACACATTGGGGCACTCAGTGGCAATTTACCATGGCCAAACCATCTGTCTTACACATTTGGGAAACTAAGGGGCAATTTACCATGGCCAATCCATCTGCCTTACACATTTGGGACACTAAGGGGTATTTAGCATGGCCACTCCAACTGTCTTACACAGTTGGGACACTAAGGGGCAATTTATCATGGCCAATCCATCTGTCTTACACATTTGGGACACTAAGTGGGAATTTTCCTTGGCCAATCCATCTGTCTTACACATTTGGAACACCAATGGGCACTTTGGCATGGCCAATCAATATGTCTTACACATTTGGAACACTAAGGGGCAATTTATCATTGCCAATCCATCTGTCTTACTCATTTCGGACACTAAGGGGCAACTTATCATGGCCAATCCAACTGTCTTACACATTTGGGATACTGAGGGGCAACTTATCATTGCCAAACCATCTGTCTTACACATTTTGTACACTATGAGGCAATTTAGCATGCCCAATCCATCTGTCATTCACATTTGGGACAATAAGGGGCAATTTACCATGGCCAATCCATCTGTCTTAGACATTTGGGACCCTAAGTGGGAATTTATCATGGCCAATCCTTCTGTTTACACATTTGGGACACTAAGGGGCAATTTATCATGGCCAATCCATCGGTCTTACACATTCGGGACACTAAGGTGCAATTTATCATGGCCAATCCATCTGTCTTACACATTTGGGACACTAAGGGGCAATTTATCATGGCCAATCCATCTGTCTTACACATTTGGGACACTGAGGGGCAATCTATCATTGCCAATCCATCTGTCTTTCACATTTGCGACACGAGGGGCAATTTATCATGGCCAATCCATCTGTCTTACACATTTGGACACTAAGGGGCAATTTACCATGGCGAATCCATCTGTCTTTCACATTTGGGACACTATGGCAATTTATCATGGCCAATCCATCTGTCATACACATTTGGGACACTAAGGGGCAATTTAGCATGGCCAATCCATCTGTCTTACACATTTGGGACACTCAGGGGCAATTTAGCATGGCCAATCCGTCTGTCTTACACATTTGGGACACTAAGGGGCAATTTATCATGGCCAATCCATCTGTCTTACACATTTGGGACACTAAGAGACAATTTATCATGGCCAATCCGTCTGTCTTAAACATTTGGGACACTAAGGGGCAACTTATCATGGCCAATCCATCTGTCTTACACATTTGGGACACTGAGGGGCAATCTATCATGGCCAATCCATCTGTCTTTCACATTTGGGACACTAAGGGGCAATTTATCATGGCCAATCCATCTGTCTTACACATTTGGGACACTAAGGGGCAATTTATCATGGCCAATCCATCTGTCTTTCACATTTGGGACACTAAGGGGCAATTTATCATGGCCAATCCATCTGTCTTACACATTTGGGACACTAAGGGGCAATTTATCATGGCCAATCCATCTGTCTTACACATTTGGGACACTAAGGGGCAATTTATCATGGCCAATCCATCTGTCTTACACATTTGGACACTAAGGGGCAATTTATCATGGCCAATCCATCTGTCTTACACATTTGGGACACTAAGGGGCAATTTATCATGGCCAATCCATCTGTCTTACACATTTGGGACACTAAGGGGCAATTTATCATGGCCAATCCATCTGTCTTACACATTTGGGACACTAAGGGGCAATTTATCATGGCCAATCCATCTGTCTTACACATTTGGGACACTAAGGGGCAATTTATCATGGCCAATCCATCTGTCTTACACATTTGGGACACTAAGGGGCAATTTATCATGGCCAATCCATCTGTCTTACACATTTGGGACACTAAGGGGCAATTTATCATGGCCAATCCATCTGTCTTACACATTTGGGACACTAAGGGGCAATTTATCATGGCCAATCCATCTGTCTTACACATTTGGGACACTAAGGGGCAATTTATCATGGCCAATCCATCTGTCTTACACATTTGGGACACTAAGGGGCAATTTATCATGGCCAATCCATCTGT
>JAGIQG010000396.1:0-32891 GCA_024679065.1 Sphyrna mokarran | reverse complement strand
TTTCTGTCTTTCTCCGTTTCTGTGTTTCTGTCTTTCTCCGTTTCTGTGTTTCTGTCTTTCTCCGTTTCTGTGTTTCTGTCTTTCTCCTTTTCTGTGTTTCTGTCTTTCTCCGTTTCCGTGTTTCTGTCTTTCTCCGTTTCCGTGTTTCTGTCTTTCTCCGTTTCTGTGTTTCTGTCTTTCTCCGTTTCTGTGTTTCTGTCTTTCTCCGTTTCTGTGTTTCTGTCTTTCTCCGTTTCCGTGTTTCTGTCTTTCTCCGTTTCTGTGTTTCTGTCTTTCTCCTTTTCTGTGTTTCTGTCTTTCTCCATTTCTGTCTTTCTTTTCTGTCTTTCTCCGTTTCTGTGTTTCTGTCTTTCTCCTTTTCTGTGTTTCTGTCTTTCTCCGTTTCTGTCTTTCTTTTCTGTCTTTCTCCATTTCCGTGTTTCTGTCTTTCTCCGTTTCTGTGTTTCTGTCTTTCTCTTTTTCTGTCTTTCTCCTTTTCTGTATTTCTGTCTTCGTTTCTGTGTTTCTGTCTTTCTCCGTTTCCGTGTTTCTGTCTTTCTCCGTTTCTGTGTTTCTGTCTTTCTCCATTTCTGTGTTTCTGTCTTTCTCCGTTTCTGTGTTTCTGTCTTTCTCCATTTCTGTGTTTCTGTCTTTCTCCTTTTCTGTATTTCTGTGTTTCTGTCTTTCTCCATTTCTCTTTTTCTGTCTTTCTCCTTTTCTGTATTTCTGTGTTTCTGTCTTTCTCCATTTCTCTTTTTCTGTCTTTCTCCTTTTCTGTGTTTCTGTCTTTCTCCGTTTCTGTGTTTCTGTCTTTCTCCGTTTCTGTGTTTCTGTCTTTCTCCGTTTCTGTGTTTCTGTCTTTCTCCGTTTCTGTGTTTCTGTCTTTCTCCGTTTCTGTGTTTCTGTCTTTCTCCGTTTCTGTATTTCTGTGTCTGTCTTTCTCCGTTTCTGTGTTTCTGTGTTTCTCCGACTCCATGTTTCTGTGCTTCTGTCTTTCTCCTTTTCTGTATTTCTGTCTTTCCCGTTTCTGTGTTTCTGTCTTTCTCCGTTTCTGTGTTTCTGTCTTTCTCCATTTCTGTGTTTCTTTATTTCTGTCTTTCTCCGTTTCTGTGTTTCTGTGTTTCTGTCTTTCTCCGTTTCTGTGTTTCTGTTTTTTTCGGTTCTGTACTTCTGTGTTTTGGTCTTTCTCCGTTTCTGTGTTTCTGTCTTTCTCCGTTTCTGTGTTTCTGTCTTTCTCCGTTTCTGTATTTCTGTCTTTCTCCGTTTCTGTATTTCTGTGTCTGTCTTTCTCCGTTTCTGTGCTTCTGTGTTTCTCCGTCTCCATGTTTATGTGCTTCTGTCTGTCTCCTTTTCTGTATTTCCGTCTTTCCCGTTTCTGTGTTTCTGTCTTTCTCCGTTTCTGTATTTCTGTCTTTCTCCATTTCTGTGTTTCTTTATTTCTGTCTTCCTCCGTTTCTGTGTATCTGTGTTTCTGTCTTTCTCCGTTTCTGTGTTTCTGTGGTTTTTTCGGTTCTGTACTTCTGAGTTTTGGTGTTTCTCCGTTTCTGTGTTTCTGTCTTTCTCCATTTCTGTGTTTCTGTCTTTCTCGGTTCTGTATTTCTGTGTTTCTGTGTTACTTCGATTCTGTATTTCTGTCTTTCTCCCCATCTGTATTTCGGTGTTTCTGTGTTTGTTTCTTTCTGTAATTCTATGTTTCTCCGTTTCTGTCTTTCTCCATTTCTGTATTTCTTGGTTTCTCTCTTTCTCCGTTTCTGTATTTCTGTGTTTCTGTCTTTCTCTTTTTGTGTCTTTCTCCGTTTCTGTGTTTCTGTCTTTCTCCGTTTCTGTCTTTTTCCGTTTCTGTGTTTCTGTATGTGTTTTGTGTTTTGTCCTTTTCTCAAATTCTGTGTTTCTGTCTTTCTCCGTTTCCGTGTTTTTATGTCTTTCTCTATTTCTGTGTTTCTGTATTTCAAACTTTCTCCGTTTCTGTGTTTCGTTCTGTCTCCGTTTCTGTATTTCTGTCTTTCTCTGTTTCTGTGTTTCTGCATTAGCGTCTTTCTTCGTTTCTGTTTTTATTAGTTTCTGTGTTTTTCCTTTTCTGTATTTCTGTGTTTCTTCGGTTCTGTATTTCTGTGTTTCTGTCTTTCTCCGTTTGTGTATTTCTTTCCTTCTCCGTTTCTGTGTTTCTGCATTTCTTTCTTTCTGTCTTTCTCCGTTTCTGTATTTCTGTGTTTCTTTCATTCTCCTTTTCTGTCTTTCTCCCTTTCTGTATTTGTGTGTTTCTGTCTTTCTCTCTTTCTCCGTTTCTGCTTTTCTGTGTTTCTCCATTTTTTCTCTTTCTGTGTTTCTGCGTTTCTGTATTTCTATGTTTCTGTATTTCTTCCTTTCTCCTTTCCTGCATTTCTGTCTTTGCGTGTTTGTCCTTTTCACTATTTATGTGTTTCTGTATTTCTCCATTCCTGTGTTTGTGTCGTTCTCCGTTTCTGTCTTTCCGTCTTTCTCCGTTTGTGAATTTCTGTATTTCTTTCCTTCTCCGTTTCTGTGTTTCTGTCTTTCTCCGTTTCTGTGTTTCTGCCTTTCTCCGTTTCTGTGTTTCTGTCTTTCTCCCTTTCTGTGTTTCCGTTTTTCTCCGTTTCTGTGTTTCTGTGTTTCTCCGACTCCATGTTTATGTGCTTCTGTCTTTCTCCTTTTCTGTCTTTCCGTCTTTCTCCGTTTGTGAATTTCTGTATTTCTTTCCTTCTCCGTTTCTGTGTTTCTGTCTTTCTCCGTTTCTGTGTTTCTGTCTTCTCCGTTTCTGTTTTCTGTCTTTCTCCTTTCTGTTTTCTTTCCTTCTCCGTTTCTGTGTTTCTGTCTTTCTCCCTTTCTGTGTTTCCGTTTTTCTCCGTTTCTGTGCTTCTGTGTTTCTCCGACTCCATGTTTATGTGCTTCTGTCTTTCTCCTTTTCTGTATTTCCGTCTTTCTCCGTTTCTGTGTTCCGGTGTTTCTCCCTTTCTGTTTTTCTGTCTTTCTCCATTTCTGTATTTCTGTCTTTTCCGTTTCTGTATTTCTGTGTTTCTGTCTTTCTCCGTGTCTCGGTTTCTGTATTTCTTTCTTTCTCCGTTTCTGTGTTTCTTTGTTTCTGTCTTTCTCCGTTTCTGTGTTTCTGTATTTCTTCGGTTCTGTATTTCTGTGTTTCGGTGTTTCTCCGTTTCTGCATTTCTGTGTTTCTGTATTTCTTCGGTTCTGTATTTCTCTGTTTCTGTCTTTCTCCCCATCTGTATTTCGGTATTTCTGTGTTTATTTTGTTCTATATTTCTATGTTTCTCTGTTTCTGTCTTTCTCCATTTGTGTATTTCTTGGTTTCTCTCTTTCTCCGTTTCTGCATTTCTGTGTTTCTGTCTTTCTCCGTTTCTGTATTTCTGTGTTTCTTTCATTTCCCTTTTCTGTCTTTCTCCGTTTCTGTATGTCTGAATTTCTGTCTTTCTCTTTTTGTGCTTTCTCCGTTTCTGTATTTCTGTCTTTCTCCATTTCTGTGTTTCTTTATTTCTGTCTTTTTCCGTTTCTGTGTTTCTGTATTTCTGTCTTTCTCCATTTCTGTCTTTCTCCGTTTCTGTGTTTCTGTATTTCTTCGGTTCTGTATTTCTGTGTTTCGGTGTTTCTCCGTTTCTGCATTTCTGTGTTTCTGTGTTTCATAGGTTCTGTATTTCTCTGTTTCTGTCTTTCTCCCCATCTGTATTTCGGTGTTTCTGTGTTTATTTTGTTCTATAATTCTATGTTTCTCTGTTTCTGTCTTTCTCCATTTGTGTATTTCTTGGTTTCTCTCTTTCTCCGTTTCTGCATTTCTGTGTTTCTGTGTTTCATAGGTTCTGTATTTCTCTGTTTCTGTCTTTCTCCCCATCTGTATTTCGGTGTTTCTGTGTTTATTTTGTTCTATAATTCTATGTTTCTCTGTTTCTGTCTTTCTCCGTTTCTGCATTTCTGTGTTTCTTTCTTTCTCCGTTTCTGTATTTCTGTGTTTCTTTCATTTCCCTTTTCTGTCTTTCTCCGTTTCTGTATGTCTGAATTTCTGTCTTTCTCTTTTTGTGCTTTCTCCGTTTCTGTATTTCTGTCTTTCTCCATTTCTGTGTTTCTTTATTTCTGTCTTTTTCCGTTTCTGTCTTTCTGTCTTTCTCCGTTTCTGTCTTTTTCCGATTCTGTGTTTCTGTATTTCTGTCTTTCTCCTTTTTGTGTATTTCTGTGTTTCAGTGTTTCTCCGTTTCTGTCTTTCTGTCTTTCTCCGTTTCTGCATTTCTGTGTTTCTGTGTTTCATCGGTTCTGTACTTCTGTGTTTCTGTGTTTCTTCGGTTCTGTATTTCTGTGTTTCTTTCGTTCTATAATTCTATGTTTCTCTGTTTCTGTATTTCTGTATTTCTGTCTTTCTCCATTTCTGTGTTTCTGAATTTCTGTCTTTCTCTGTTTCTGCTTCGGTCTTTCTCATTAATGTGATTCTGTATTTCTGTCTTTCTCCATTTCTCGAATTCTATATTTCTGTCTTTCGCCGTTTCTGTGTTTCACAGAAATGGAGAAAGACAGAAACAGAGACACACTAGTGGAGAAACACTATTATAGTACCTGAGAAAGACAGAAAAACGGAAATGCAAAAAAGGAGAAACGCAGAATTGGAGAAACATTGAAATTGAGAAACAGAAACGGAGATACACAGAAACTCAGAAAGAGAGAAACACAGAAAAGGAGAAACACAGAAACGGAGAAAGACAGAAACAGAGAAAAATGGAAACGGAGGAACACAGAAACGCAGAAAGAGAGAAACACAGAAAAGGAGATACACAGAAATGGAGTAACACGGAAACAAGAAACACAGAAATGGAGAACACAGAAACAGAGAAACACAGAAACGGAGTAACAGAGAAACACAGAACTACAGAAACACAGAAATGGAGAAACACTGAAATGGAGAAACAGAAACGGAGAAACACAGAAGCAGAAAAAAACAGAAACAGGCAATCAGAGAAATAGAGAAACATTGAAGCAGAGGAACACAGAAGCGGAGAAATACAGAAAGAAAGAAATACAAAAGCGGAGAAACACGGAAACAGAGAAACACAGTAATACAGAAGCGGAGAAACACAGGAATACTGAAACACAGTAATACTGAAGCGGAGAAACACAGAACACTGAAACACACCAACGCAGAAATGCAGAAATGGAGAAACACAGAAACAAAGAAACACAGAAAAGGAGCAAAACAGAAACAAGAAATACAGAAATGGAGAACACACAAAAGGAGAAACACAGAAATGGAGAAACACAGAAACACAGAAATGGGGAAACACAGAAAGAGAGAAACACAGAAACAGCGGAACACAGAAAAGGAGAACCACAGATACAGAGAAACACGGAAATGAAGAAACACAGGAACTGAGAAACACAGAAACGGAGAAACACTGCAAAAAAAACACAGAAATACAGAAACAGAGAAACACAGAAACTCAGAAATTCAGTCACGGAGAAACACAAACTGAGAAACACAAAAAAACAGAAATAGAGAAACCGAGAAACACAGAAGCAGAGTAATTCAGACACAGACAAAATCAGAAACGGAGAAACACAGAAACGGAGAAAGACAGAAACATAGAAATACAGAAATAAAGAAATGGAGAAACAGAGAAACGGAGAAACATAGAAACAGGGAAACAGAGAAACGGAGAAAGACTGAAACAGAGAAACAGAGAAATAATGAAACGGAGAAACACAATAACAGACAAATAGAGAAACAGACAAACACAGAAACAAAGAAATAGCGGAACAGAGAAACACCGAAATTAAGAAAAAGAAAAACACAGAAACGGAGAAATACAGAAACGGTGGAACACTGAAACCCAGAAACAGAGAAAGACAGAAACAGAGAGACACAGAAACGGAGACACTCAGAAACGGAATTGCACAGAAACAGAGAAATGCAGAAACTGACAAACAGTAGAAACACACAACCAGAGAACCACAGAAACAGCGGAACACAAAAGTACAGAAACAGAAAAACACAGAATCGGAGAAAGACAGAAAAAGGGAAACACAGAAAAGGAGAAACACGGAAAGACAAAAGCGGAGAAGCACAGAGACAAAATCTACAGAAAAAGAGTAGCAGAGAAAGGGGGAAGCACAGAAACGGAGAAACTCAGAAATGGAAAATCACAGATACAGAGAAACACAGAAATGCGGAAACAAAGAAACACTCCATCTGAGAAACACGGAAACCGAGAATGACATAAACTGGGAAACACAGAAACGGAGAAACATTGAAGCACAGAAACGGAGAAACACAGAAAAAGAGTAACACAGAAACAAGAAACACAGAAATGGAGAGCACAGAAACACAGAAACACAGAAATACAGAAATGGAGAAACAGAAATGGAGAAACACAAAAACGGGAAAAAACAGAAACAGACAATCAGAGAAATAGAGAAACACAGATACACAGAAGTACAGAAACAGAAAAACACGGAATCGGAGAAACACAGAAAGGCAGAAATACAAAAGCGGAGAAACACGGAAACAGAGAAACACAGAAGTGAAGAATCACATAAACACAGGAACTGGGAAACACAGAAAGGGAGAAACACTGGAAAAAAACACACAGAAATAGAGAAACAGAGAAACACAGAAATTCAGGTATTCAGTCACGGAGAAACACAAACTGAGAATCACAAAAAAAAGAAATACAGAAACCAAGAAACAGAGAAGCAGAGTCAAGCAGATGCGTGAAAAAAAAACAGAAACGGAGAAACACATAAACAGACAACGGCAGAATAACAGTGATGAAGACACACAGAACAGGTATAACACAGAAACACAGAAATGCAGAAACGGACAAACACTGAAACACAGAAACAGAGAAGCACAGTAATTGAGAAACACTGAAACAGACAAACACAGAAACGGAGAACCACACAAACAGAAACACAGACGCGGAGAAACAGAGAAACGGAGAAAGATGAAAAAGAGAAAAATGGAAACGGAGAAACACAGAAACACAGAAAGAGAGAAACACAGAAAAGCTCTGTACTTCTGAGTTTCTGTCTTTTATCCGTTTCTGTATTTCTGTCTTTCTCCTTTTGTAATTAATGTCTTTCTTTATTTCTGTACGCCATTCTTTCTCCGTTTCTGTATTTGTCTTTCTCCATTTCTGTATTTCTGTCTTTCTCCTTTTCAGTATTTCTGTCTTTCTCCGTTTCTGTACTAATGTCTTTCTCCGTTTCTGTACTTATGTGTATCTGTCTTTCTCCGTTTCTGTACTTCATTCTTTCTTCGTTTCTGTTTTTCTGTATTTCTCCGTTTCTGCACTTCATTCTTTCTCCATTTCTGTATTTCTGTCTTTCTTCCTTTCTGTATTTCTGTGTTTCTCCCTTTCTGTTTTTCTGTCTTTCTCCTTTTCAGTATTTCTGTCTTTCTTCCTTTCTGTGTCTCTGTCTTTCTCCGTTTCTGTATTTCTGGGTTTCTGTCTTTCTCCGTTTCTGTATTTCTGTCTTTCTCCGTTTCTGTACTTCATTCTTTCTCCGTTTCTGTATTTCTCTCGTTCTCCGTTTCTGTATTTCTCTCGTTCTCCCTTTCTGTATTTCTGTTTTTCTCCGTTTCTGTACTTCATTCTTTCTCCGCTTCTGTATTTCTCTCGTTCTTCGTTTCTGTATTTCTGTCTTTCTCCCTTTCTGTATTTCTGTCTTTCTCCGTTTCTGTGTTTCTGCGTTTCTGCATTTCTATGTTTAAGTATTTCTTCTTTCTTTGTGTTTCTCCTTTTCAGTATTTCTGTCTTTCGCCTTTTCAGTATTCCTGTCTTACTCCTTGTCAGTATTTGCTTTTCTGTATTTGTGTTGTTTTGTCTCTCTCCTTTTCTGCATTTCTATGCTTCAGTATTTCTCCTTTCCTTGTGTTTCTCCTTTTCAGCATTTGTCTTTCGCCTTTTCAGTATTGCTGTATTTCTGTCTTTCTCCGAATCTGTATTTCATTCTTTCTCCGCTTCTGCATTTCTATGTTTCAGTATTTCTCCTTTCCTTGTCTTTCTCCTTTTCAGCATTTCTGTCTTTCTCTCTTTCTGCTTTGCAGAATTTCTGTCTTTCTGTCTTTTTCCTTTTCTGTGTTTCTGTCTTTCTCCCTTTCTGTGTCTCAGTCTTTCTCCGTTTCTGTGCTTCATTCTTTTTCCGTTTCTGTATTTCTCCCGATCTCCCTTTCTGTATTTCTGTTTTTGTGTCTTTCTCCGTTTCTGTACTGCATTCTCTGTCCGTTTCTGTATTTCTGTCTTTCTCCTTTTCAGTATTTGTGTCTTTCTCCTTTTGGGTATTTCTGTCTTACTGTCTCTCTCCGTTTCTGCATTTCTATGTTTCAGTATTTCTCCTTTCCTTGTGTTTCTCCTTTTTAGTATTTCTGTCTTTCGCCTTTTCAGTATTTCTGTCTTTCTGTCTCTCTCCCTTTCAGTATTTCTGTCTTTCTCCGTTTCTGTATTCGTGTCTTTCTGTCTTTCTCCTTTTCACTATTTCTGTCTTTCTGCTTTTCTGTATTTCTGTTTTTGTGTCTTTATCCGTTTCTGTACTGCATTCTCTGTCCGTTTCTGTATTTCTGTCTTTCTCCTTTTCAGTATTTGTGTCTTTCTCCTTTTGGGTATTTCTGTCTTACTGTCTCTCTCCGTTTCTGCATTTCTATGTTTCAGTATTTCTCCTTTCCTTGTGTTTCTCCTTTTCAGTATTTCTGTCTTTCGCCTTTTCAGTATTTCTGTCTTTCTGTCTTTCTCCATTTCAATATTTCTGTCTTTCTGTCTTTCTCCATTTCTGTATTTCTGTCTTTCTCCTTTTCAGTATTTCTGTCTTTCTCTTTTTCTATGTTAATATCGTTCTCTGTTTCTGGATTTCTGTTTTTCAGTCTTTCTCCGTTTCTGTACTACTGTGTTTCTGTCTTTCTCCGTTTCTGTACGTCATTCTTTCTCCCTTTCTGTATTTCTGTGTTTCTCCCTTTCTGTTTTTCTGACTTTCTCCGTTTCTGTATTTCTGTATTTCTGTCTTTCTCCCTTTATGCATTTCTGTCTTTCTCCGTTTCTGTATTTCTGTCTTTCTCCCTTTCTGTATTTCTGTCTTTTTCCCTTTCTGTATTTCTGTGTTTCTCCCTTTCTGTTTTTCTGACTTTCTCCGTTTCTGTATTTCTGTTTTTCTGTCTTTCTCCGTTTCTGTTTTTCTGTCTTTCTCCGTTTCTGTGTCTCTGTCTTTCTCCGTTTCTGTATTTCTCCCGATCTCCGTTTCTGTATTTCTGTATTTCTGTCTTTCTCCGTTTCTGTACATCATTCTTTCTCCGTTTCTGTATTTCTGTCTTTCTCCCTTTCTGTGTCTCTGTCTTTCTCCGTTTCTGTACTTCATTCTTTCTCCGTGTCTGCATTTCTCCCGATCTCCGTTTCTGTTTTTCTGTGTTTCTCCGTTTCTGTACTTCATTCTTTCTCCGTTTCTGTATTTCTGTCTTTCTCCGTTTCTGTGTTTCTGTCTTTCTCCCTTTCTGTATTTCTGTTTTTCTGTCTTTCTCCCTTTCTGTATTTCTCCCGATCTCCGTTTCTGTATTTCTGTATTTCTGTCTTTCTCCCTTTCTGTGTCTCTGTCTTTCTCCCTTTCTGTATTTGGGTATTTCTGTCTTTCTCCCTTTCTGTATTTGGGTATTTCTGTCTTTCTCCCTTTCTGTATTTCTGTCTTTCTGTCTTTCTCCTTTTCTGTATTAATGTCTTTCTCCGTTTCTGTATTTCTGTCTTTCTCCCTTTCTGTATTTCTGTATTAATGTCTTTCTCCGTTTCTGTACTTCATTCTTTCTCCGTTTCTGTATTTCTGTGTTTCTCCCTTTCTGTTTTTCTGTCTTTCTCCTTTTCAGTATTTCTGTCTTTCTGTCTTTCTCCGTTTCTGTATTAATGTCTTTCTCCGTTTCTGTACTTCATTCTTTCTCCGTTTCTGTATTTCTGTGTTTCTCCCTTTCTGTTTTTCTGTCTTTCTCCTTTTCAGTATTTCTGTCTTTCTGTCTTTCTCCGTTTCTGTATTAATGTCTTTCTCCGTTTCTGTATTTCTGTGTTTCTGTCTCTCTCCGTTTCTGTATTTCTGTCTTTCTCCGTTTCTGTATTTCTGTCTTTCTCCGTTTCTGTATTTCTGTCTTTCTCCCTTTCTGTATTTCTGTATTTCTCCCTTTCTGTATTTCTGTCTTTCTCCCTTTCTGTATTTCTGTCTTTCTCCCTTTCTGTTTTTCAGTCTTTGTCCGTTTCTGTATTTCTGTCTTTCTCCCTTTCTGTGTCTCTGTCTTTCTCCGTTTCAGTACTTCATTCTTTCTCCGTTTCTGTATTTCTGTATTTCTGTCTTTCTCCCTTTCTGTTTTTCAGTCTTTCTCCGGTTCTGTACGTCATTCTTTCTCCCTTTCTGTTTTTCTGTCTTTCTCCGTTTCTGTATTTCGATGTTTAAGTATTTCTCTTTTCCTTGTGTTTCTCCTTTTCAGTATTTCTGTCTTTCGCCTTTTCAGTATTTCTGTCGTTCTGTCTTAGTCCTTTTCAGTATTTCTGTCTTTCTGTCTTTCTCCGTTTCTGCATTTCTATGCTTCAGTATTTCTCCTTTCCTTGTGTTTTTCCTTTTCAGTATTTCTGTCTTTCGCCTTTTCAGTCTTTCTGTCTTTCTCCATTCCTGTATTTCTGTCTTTCTGTCTTTCTCCTTTTTAGTATTAATGTCGTTCTCCGTTTCTGTATTTCTGTTTTTCAGTCTTTCTCCGTTTCTGTACTTCTGAGTTTCTGTCTTTCTCCGTTTCTGTATTACTGGGTTTCTGTCTTTCTCCGTTTCTGTACTTCATTCTTTCTCCGTTTCTGTATTTCTGTCTTTCTCCCTTTCCGTATTTCTGTCTTTCTCCCTTTCCGTATTTCTGTCTTTCTCCGTTTCTGTATTTCTCTCGTTCTCCGTTTGTGTATTTCTGTTTTTCTGTCTTTCTCCGTTTCTGTATTTCTCTCGTTCTCCGTCTGTGTTTCTGCGTTTCTGCATTTCTATGTTTAAGTCTTTCTCCTTTCCTTGTGTTTCTCCTTTTCAGTATTTCTGTCTTTCGCCTTTTCAGTATTTCTATCTTTCTGTCTTTCTCCGTTTCTGTATTTCTGTCTTTCTGTGTTTCTGCTTTTCTGTATTTCTGTCTTTCTGTCTTTCTGCTTTTCTGTATTTCTGTTTTACTGTCTCTCTCCGTTTCTGCATTTCTATGCTTCAGTATTTCTCCTTTCCTTGTGTTTCTCCTTTTCAGTATTTCTGTCTTTCGCCTATTCAGTATTTCTGTTTTTCTGCCTTTCTCCTTTTCAGTATTTCTGTCTTTCTCTTTTTCTCCGTTTCTGTATTTCTGTCTTTCTCCGTTTCTGTATTTGTGTTTTTCTGTCTCTCTCCGTTTCCGCATTTCTATGCTTCAGTATTTCTCCTTTCCTTGTGTTTCTCCTTTTCAGTATTTCTGGGTCTCTGTCTTTCTCCGTTTCTGTGTCTCTGTCTTTCTCCCTTTCTGTATTTCTCCCGATCTCCGTTGCTGTATTTCTCCCGATCTCCGTTTCTGTATTTCTGTCTTTCTGTCTTTCTCCATTTAAATATTTCTGTCTTTCTGTCTTTCTCCATTTCTGTATTTCTGTCCTTCTCCTTTTCAGTATTTCTGTCTTTCTCCTTTTCTATATTAATATCATTCTCCGTTTCTGGATTTCTGTTTTTCAGTCTTTCTCCGTTTCTGTACTACTGTGTTTCTGTCTTTCGCCGTTTCTGTACTACTGTGTTTCTGTCTTTCTCCGTTTCTGTACTACTGTGTTTCTGTCTTTCTCCGTTTCTGTACTACTGTGTTTCTGTCTTTCTCCGTTTCTGTGTTTCTGTGTTTCTGTCTTTCTCCTTTTCAGTATTTCTGTCTTTCTGTCTTTCTCCTTTTCTGTATTAATGTCGTTCTCCGTTTCTGTACTTCATTCTTTCTCCGTTTCTGTATTTCTGTCTTTCTCCCTATCTGTATTTCTGTGTTTCTCCCTTTCCGTATTTCTGTCTTTCTCCGTTTCTGTATTTCTGTCTTTCTCCCTATCTGTATTTCTGTGTTTCTCCCTTTCCGTATTTCTGTCTTTCTCCCTTTCTGTATTTCTGTGTTTCTCCCTTTCCGTATTTCAGTCTTTCTCCGTTTCTGTATTTCTGTCTTTCTTCCTTTCTGTATTTCTGTGTTTCTCCCTTTCTGTTTTTCTGTCTTTCTCCTTTTCAGTATTTCTGTCTTTCTGTCTTTCTCCTTTTCTGTATTAATGTCTTTCTCCGTTTCTGTATTTCTGTGATTCTGTCTCTCTCCGTTTCTGTACGTCATACGTCATTCTTTCTCCGTTTCTGTATTTCTGTCTTTCTCCGTTTCTGTATTTCTGTCTTTCTCCATTTCTGTCTTTCTCCCTTTCTGTATTTCTGTGTTTCTCCCTTTCTGTTTTTCTGTCTTTGTCCGTTTCTGTATTTCTGTATTTCTGTCTTTCACCCTTTCTGTGTCTCTGTCTTTCTCCGTTTCTGTACTTCATTCTTTCTCCGTTTCTGTATTTCTCCCGATCTCAGTTTCTGTATTTCTGTATTTCTGGGTTTCTCCCTTTCTGTGTTTCTGTCTTTCTCCGTTTCTGTACTTCATTCTTTCTCCGTTTCTGTATTTCTCCCGATCTCAGTTTCTGTATTTCTGTTTTTCTGTATTTCTCCGTTTCTGTACTTCATTCTTTCTCCGTTTCTGTATTTCTGTCTTTCTCCCTTTCTGTATTTCTGACTTTCTCCGTTTCTGTATTTCTGTATTTCTGTCTTTCTCCCTTTCTGTGTTTCTGTCTTTCTCCGTTTCTGCATTTCTATTTTTAAGTATTTCTCCTTTCCTTGTGTTTCTCCTTTTCAGTATTTCTGTCTTTCGCCTTTTCAGTATTTCTGTCTTTCTGTCTTAGTCCTTTTCAGTATTTCTGTCTTTCTGTCTTTCTCCGTTTCTGCATTTCTATGCTTCAGTATTTCTCCTTTCCTTGTGTTTTTCCTTTTCAGTCTTTCTGTCTTTCTCCTTTTTAGTATTAATGTCGTTCTCCGTTTCTGTATTTCTGTTTTTCAGTCTTTCTCCGTTTCTCTACTTCTGAGTTTCTGTCTTTCTCCGTTTCTGTATTACTGGGTTTCTGTCTTTCTCCGTTTCTGTACTTCATTCTTTCTCCCTTTCTGTATTTCTGTCTTTCTCCCCTTCTGTGTTTCTGTCTTTCTCCGTTTCTGTATTTCTGTATTTCTGTCTTTCTCCCCTTCTGTGTTTCTGTCTTTCTCCGTTTCTGTACTTCATTCTTTCTCGGTTTCTGTATTTCTGTCTTTCTCCCTTTCTGTTTTTCTGTCTTTCTCCGTTTCTGTACTTCATTCTTTCTCCGTTTCTGTATTTCTCTCGTTCTCCGTTTGTGTATTTCTGTCGTTCTCCGTCTGCGTTTCTGCGTTTCTGCATTTCTATGTTTAAGTGTTTCTCCTTTTCAGTATTTCTGTCTTTCGCCTTTTCAGTATTTCTGTCTTTCTCCGTTTCTGTATTTCTGTCTTTCTGTGTTTCTGCTTTTCTGTATTTCTGTTTTACTGTCTCTCTCCGTTTCTGCATTTCTATGCTTCAGTATTTCTCCTTTCCTTGTGTTTCTCCTTTTCAGTATTTCTGTCTTTCGCCTATTCAGTATTTCTGTTTTTCTGTCTTTCTCCGTTTCTGTATTTATGTGTTTCTGTGTTTCTTCGGTTCTGTATTTCTGTGTTTCAGTGTTTCTCCGTTTCTGTGTTTCTGTCTTTCTCTTTTTCTGCATTTCTGTGTTTCTGTGTTTCATCGGTTCTGTAGTTCTGTATTTCTGTGTTTCTTCGGTTCTGTATTTCTGTGTTTGTTTCGTTCTATAATTCTATGTTTCTCTGTTTCTGTATTTCTGTATTTCTGTCTTTCTCCATTTCTGTGTTTCTTTATTTCTGTCTTTTTCCGTTTCTATGTTTCTGCTTCGGTCTTTCTCATTAATGTGATTCTGTATTTCTGTAGTTCTCCATTTCTCGAATTCTATATTTCTGTCTTTCGCCCTTTCTGTGTTTCACAGAAATGGAGAAAGACAGAAACAGAGACACACTAGTGGAGAAACACTATTATAGTACCTGAGAAAGACAGAAAAACGGAAATGCAAAAAAGGAGAAACGCAGAATTGGAGAAACATTGAAATTGAGAAACAGAAACGGAGATACACAGAAACTCAGAAAGAGAGAAACACAGAAAAGGAGAAACACAGAAACGGAGAATGACAGAAACAGAGAAAAATGGAAACGGAGGAACACAGAAACGCAGAAAGAGAGAAACACAGAAAAGGAGATACACAGAAATGGAGTAACACGGAAACAAGAAACACAGAAATGGAGAACACAGAAACAGAGAAACACAGAAACGGAGTAACAGAGAAACACAGAAACACAGAAATGGAGAAACACTGAAATGGAGAAACAGAAACGGAGAAACACAGAAGCGGAAAAAAACAGAAACAGGCAATCAGAGAAATAGAGAAACATTGAAGCAGAGGAACACAGAATCGGAGAAATACAGAAAGAAAGAAATACAAAAGCGGAGAAACACGGAAACAGAGAAAAACAGTAATACAGATGCGGAGAAACACAGGAACACTGAAACACAGTAATGCAGAAGCGGAGAAACACAGAACACTGAAACACAGTAATACTGAAGCGGAGAAACACAGAACACTGAAACACACCAACGCAGAAATGCAGAAATGCAGAAACACAGAAACAAAGAAACAAAGAAAAGGAGCAAAAGAGAAACAAGAAATACAGAAATGGAGAACACACAAAAGGAGAAACACAGAAATGGAGAAACACTGAAATTGAGAAACAGAAACGGAGATACACAGAAACACAGAAATGGGGAAACACAGAAAGAGAGAAACACAGAAACGGCGAAACACAGAAACAGCGGAACACAGAAAAGGAGAACCACAGATACAGAGAAACACGGAAATGAAGAAACACAGGAACTGAGAAACACAGAAACGGAGAAACACTGCAAAACAAAACACAGAAATACAGAAACAGAGAAAAACAGAAACTCAGAAATTCAGTCACGGAGAAACACAAACTGAGAAACACAAAAAAATAGAAATACAGAAACCGAGAAACACAGAAGCAGAGTAATTCAGACACAGACAAAATCAGAAACGGAGAAAGACAGAAACATAGAAATACAGAAATAAAGAAATGGAGAAACAGAGAAACGGAGAAACATAGAAACAGGGAAACAGAGAAACGGAGAAAGACTGAAACAGAGAAACAGAGAAATAATGAAACGGAGAAACACAATAACAGACAAATAGAGAAACAGACAAACACAGAAACAAAGAAATAGCGGAACAGAGAAACACCGAAATTAAGAAAAAGAAAAACACAGAAACGGAGAAATACAGAAACGGTGGAACACTGAAACCCAGAAACACAGAAACGGAGAAAGACAGAAACAGAGAGACACAGAAACGGAGACACTCAGAAACGGAATTGCACAGTAACAGAGAAATGCAGAAACTGACAAACAGTAGAAACACACAACCAGGGAACCACAGACACAGCGGAACACAGAAGTACAGAAACAGAAAAACACAGAATCGGAGAAACACAGAAACGCAGAAATACAAAAGCGGAGAAACACGGAAACAGAGAAACACTGAAATGAAAAATCACATAAACACAGGAACTGGGAAACACAGAAACGGAGAAACTTAGGAAAAAAAACACACAGAAATAGAGAAACAGAGAAACACAGAAATTCAGTCACGGAGAAACACAAACTGAGAATCACAAAAACACAGAAATACAGAAACCAAGAAACACAGAAGCAGAGTCACGCAGATGCAGGCAAAAACAGAAACGGAGAAACACATAAACAGACAACGGCAGAATAACAGAAACACAGAGATGAAGACACACAGAACTGGTATAACACAGAAACACAGAAATGCAGAAACAGACAAACACAGAAAGACAGAAACAGAGAAGCACAGTAATTGAGAAACACTGAAACAGACAAACACAGAAACGGAGAACCACACAAACAGAAACACAGAAGCGGAGAAACAGAGAAACGGAGAAAGATGAAAAAGAGAAAAATGGAAACGGAGAAACACAGAAAGAGATACACAGAAAAGTTCTGTACTTCTGACTCTCTCTTTTTTTATCCGTTTCTGTATTTCTGTCTTTTTGTCTTTCTCATTTTCTGTATTAATGTCTTTCTCCGTTTCTGTATTTCTGTGTTTCTGTCTTTCTCCGTTTCTGTATTTCTGTATTTCTGTCTTTCTCCGTTTCTGTACTTCATTATTTCTCCGTTTCTGTATCTCTGTATTTCTGTCTTTCTTTCTTTCTGTGTCTCTGTCTTTCTCCGTTTCTGTACTTCATTCTTTCTCTGTGTCTGCATTTCTCCCGATCTCCGTTTCTGTATTTCTGTGTCTCTGTCTTTCTCCGTTTCTGTATTTCATTCTTTCTCCGTTTCTGTATTTCTGTCTTTCTTCACTTCTGTATTTGTGTATTTCTGTCTTTCTCCGTTTCTGTATTTCTGACTTTCTCCGTTTCTGTTTTTCTGTATTTCTGTCCTTCTCACTTTCTGTATTTCTGTCTTTCTCCGTTTCTGCATTTCTATTTTTTAAGTATTTCTCCATTCCTTGTGTTTCTCCTTTTCAGTATTTCTGTCTTTCATCTTTTCAGTATTTCTGTCTTTCTGTATTTCTCCTTTTCTGTATTTCTGTCTTTCTCCGTTTCTGTACTTCATTCTTTTTCCGTTTCTGCATTTCTCCCGATCTCCGTTTCTGTATTTCTGTTTTTGTGTCTTTCTCCTATTCTGTACTGCATTCTCTGTCCGTTTCTGTATTTCTGTCTTTCTCCTCTTCAGCATTTGTGTCTTTCTCCTTTTGGCTTATCTGTTTTACTGTCTTTCTCCGTTTCTGCATTTCTATGTTTCAGTATTTCTCCTTTCCTTGTGTTTCTCCTTTTTAGTATTTCTGTCTTTCGCCTTTTCAGTATTTCTGTCTTTCTGTCTCTCTCCCTTTCAGTATTTCTGTCTTTCTCCGTTTCTGTATTCGTGTCTTTCTGTCTTTCTCCTTTTCTCTATTTCTGTCTTTCTGTCTTTCTGTTTTTCTGTATTAATGTCTTTCTCCGTTTCTGTATTTGTGTTTTTCTGTCTCTCTCCGTTTCTGCATTTCTATGCTTCAGTATTTCTCCTTTCCTTGTGTTTCTCCTGTTCAGTATTTCTGTCTTTCGCCATTTCAGTATTTCTGTCTTTCGCCTTTTCAGTATTTCTGTCTTTCTGTCTTAGTCCTTTTCAGTATTTCTGTCTTTCGCCTTTTCAGTCTTTCTGTCTTTCTCCATTCCTGTATTTCTGTCTTTCTCCTTTTCTATATTAATATCGTTCTCCGTTTCTGTATTTCTGTATGTCTGTCTTTCTCCCTTTCTGTACTTCTGAGTTTCTGTCTTTCTCCGTTTCTGTATTACTGGGTTTCTGTCTTTCTCCGTTTCTGTATTTCTGTCTTTCTCCGTTTCTGTATTTCTGTCTTTCTCCCTTTCTGTATTTCTGTGTTTCTGTCTTTCTCCGTTTCTGTACTTCATTCTTTCTCCGTTTCTGTACTTCTGTCTTTCTCCCTTTCTGTATTTCTGTCTTTCTCCTTTTCTGTATTAATGTCTTTCTCCGTTTCTGTATTTCTGAGTTTCTGTCTTTCTCCGTTTCTGTATTACTGGGTTTCTGTCTTTCTCCGTTTCTGTATTTCTGTCTTTCTCCCTTTCTGTATTTCTGTGTTTCTCCCTTTCTGTTTTTCTGTCTTTCTCCTTTTCAGTATTTCTGTCTTTCTGTCTTTCTCCTTTTCTGTATTAATGTCTTTCTCCGTTTCTGTATTTCTGTGTTTCTGTCTTTCTCCGTTTCTGTACGTCATATGTCATTCTTTCTCCGTTTCTGTATTTCTGTCTTTCTCCGTTTCTCTATTTCTGTCTTCCTCCCTTTCTGTGTCTCTGTCTTTCTCCGTTTCTGTACTTCATTCTTTCTCCGTTTCTGTATTTCTCCCGATATCAGTTTCTGTATTTCTGTATTTCTGTCTTTCTCCCTTTCTGTGTCTCTGTCTTTCTCCGTTTCTTTACTTCATTCTTTCTCCGTTTCTGTATTTCTCCCGATCTCCGTTTCTGTATTTCTGTTTTTCTGTATTTCTCCGTTTCTGTACTTCATTCTTTCTCCGTTTCTGTATTTCTGTCTTTCTCCCTTTCTGTATTTCTGACTTTCTCCGTTTCTGTATTTCTGTCTTTCTCCGTTTCTGCATTTCTATGTTTAAGTATTTCTCCTTTCCTTGTGTTTCTCCTTTTCAGTATTTCTGTCTTTCGCCTTTTCAGTATTTCTGTCTTTCTGCCTTAGTCCTTTTCAGTATTTCTGTCTTTCTCCGTTTCTGTATTTCTGTCTTTCTCCCTTTCTGTGTCTCTGTCTTTCTCCGTTTCTGTATTTCTGTATTTCTGTCTTTCTCCCTTTCTATGTCTCTGTCTTTCTCCGTTTCTGTACTTCATTCTTTCTCCATTTCTGTATTTCTGTCTTTCTCCCTTTCTGTATTTGGGTATTTCTGTCTTTCTCCCTTTCTCTGTCTCTGTCTTTCTCCGTTTCTGTACTTCATTCTTTCTCCGTTTCTGTATTTCTGTCTTTCTCCCTTTCTGTATTTGGGTATTTCTGTCTTTCTCCCTTTCTGTATTTCTGTCTTTCTCCTTTTCAGTATTTCTGTCTTTCTGTCTTTCTCCTTTTCTGTATAAATGTCTTTCTCCGTTTCTGTATTTCTGTGTTTCTGTCTTTCTCCGTTTCTGTATTTCTGTCTTTCTCCGATTCTGTATTTCTGTCTTTCTCCCTTTCTGTATTTCTGTGTCTCTGTCTTTCTCCGTTTCTGTACTTCAATCTTTCTCCGATTCTGTATTTCTGTCTTTCTCCCTTTCTGTATTTCTGTGTCTCTGTCTTTCTCCGTTTCTGTACTTCATTCTTTCTCCGTTTCTGTATTTCTGTCTTTCTCCCTTTCTGTATTTGTGACTTTCTCCGTTTCTGTATTTCTGTATTTTTGTCTTTCTCCCTTTCTGTGTTTCTGTCTTTCTCCGTTTATGCATTTCTATGTTTAAGTATTTCTTCTTTCCTTGTGTTTCTCCTTTTCAGTATTTCTGTCTTTCGCCTTTTCAGTATTTCTGTCTTTCTGGCTTAGTCCATTTCAGTATTTCTGTCTTTCTGTCTTTCTCCGTTTCTGCATTTCTATGCTTCAGTATTTCTCCTTTCCTTGTGTTTTTCCTTTTCAGTATTTCTGTCTTTCGCCTTTTCAGTCTTTCTGTCTTTCTCCATTCCTGTATTTCTGTATTTCTGTCTTTCTCCTTTTCTATATTAATATCGTTCTCCGTTTCTGTATTTCTGTTTTTCAGTCTTTCTCCGTTTCTGTAGTTCTGAGTTTCTGTCTTTCTCCGTTTCTGTATTTCTGTGTTTCTGTCTTTCTCCGTTTCTGTACTTCATTCTTTCTCCGTTTCTGTATTTCTGTCTTTCTCCCTTTCCGTATTTCTGTCTTTCTCCGTTTCTGTACTTCATTCTTTCTCCGTTTCTGTATTTCTGTTTTTCTGTATTTCTCCGTTTCTGTACTTCATTCTTTCTCCGTTTCTGTATTTCTGTCTTTCTCCCTTTCTGTATTTCTGACTTTCTCCGTTTCTGTATTTCTGTCTTTCTCCCTTTCTGTGTTTCTGTGTTTCTCCGTTTCTGCATTTCTATGTTTAAGTATTTCTCCTTTCCTTGTGTTTCTCCTTTTCAGTATTTCTGTCTTTCTCCGTTTCTGTATTTCTGTCTTTCTCCTTTTCAGTATTTCTGTCTTTCTCCTTTTCTATATTAATATCGTTCTCCGTTTCTGGATTTCTGTTTTTCAGTCTTTCTCCGTTTCTGTACTACTGTGTTTCTGTCTTTCTCCGTTTCTGTATTTCTGTCTTTCTCCGTTTCTGTACGTCATTCTTTCTCCATTTCTGTCTTTCTCCCTTTCTGTATTTCTGTGTTTCTCCCTTTCTGTATTTCTGTCTTTCTCCCTTTCTGTGTCTCTGTCTTTCTCCGTTTCTGTATTTCTGTATTTCTGTCTTTCTCCCTTTCTGTGTCTCTGTCTTTCTCCGTTTCTGTACTTCATTCTTTCTCCGTTTCTGTATTTCTGTCTTTCTCCCTTTCTGTATTTGGGTATTTCTGTCTTTCTCCCTTTCTGTATTTCTGTCTTTCTCCTTTTCAGTATTTCTGTCTTTCTGTCTTTCTCCTTTTCTGTATAAATGTCTTTCTCCGTTTCTGTATTTCTGTGTTTCTGTCTTTCTCCGTTTCTGTATTTCTGTCTTTCTCCGATTCTGTATTTCTGTCTTTCTCCCTTTCTGTATTTCTGTGTCTCTGTCTTTCTCCGTTTCTGTACTTCAATCTTTCTCCGATTCTGTATTTCTGTCTTTCTCCCTTTCTGTATTTCTGTGTCTCTGTCTTTCTCCGTTTCTGTACTTCATTCTTTCTCCGTTTCTGTATTTCTGTCTTTCTCCCTTTCTGTATTTGTGACTTTCTCCGTTTCTGTATTTCTGTATTTTTGTCTTTCTCCCTTTCTGTGTTTCTGTCTTTCTCCGTTTATGCATTTCTATGTTTAAGTATTTCTTCTTTCCTTGTGTTTCTCCTTTTCAGTATTTCTGTCTTTCGCCTTTTCAGTATTTCTGTCTTTCTGGCTTAGTCCATTTCAGTATTTCTGTCTTTCTGTCTTTCTCCGTTTCTGCATTTCTATGCTTCAGTATTTCTCCTTTCCTTGTGTTTTTCCTTTTCAGTATTTCTGTCTTTCGCCTTTTCAGTCTTTCTGTCTTTCTCCATTCCTGTATTTCTGTCTTTCTCCTTTTCTATATTAATATCGTTCTCCGTTTCCGTATTTCTGTTTTTCAGTCTTTCTCCGTTTCTGTATTTCTGAGTTTCTGTCTTTCTCCGTTTCTGTATTTCTGTCTTTCTCCGTTTCTGTATTTCTGTCTTTCTCCGTTTCTGTATTTCTGTCTTTCTCCCTTTCTGTATTTCTGTGTTTCTGTCTTTCTCCGTTTCTGTACTTCATTCTTTCTCCGTTTCTGTACTTCTGTCTTTCTCCCTTTCTGTATTTCTGTCTTTCTCCTTTTCTGTATTAATGTCTTTCTCCGTTTCTGTATTTCTGTGTTTATGTCTGTCTCCGTTTCTGTACGTCATTCTTTCTCCGTTTCTGTATTTCTGTCTTTCTCCCTTTCTGTATTTCTGTGTTTCTCCCTTTCTGTTTTTCTGTCTTTCTCCTTTTCAGTATTTCTCTCTTTCTGTCTTTCTCCTTTTCTGTATTAATGTCTTTCTCCGTTTCTGTATTTCTGTGTTTCTGTCTTTCTCCGTTTCTGTACGTCATATGTCATTCTTTCTCCGTTTCTGTATTTCTGTCTTTCTCCGTTTCTCTATTTCTGTCTTTCTCCCTTTCTGTATTTCTGTGTTTCTCCCTTTCTGTTTTTCTGTCTTTCTCCGTTTCTGTATTTCTGTATTTCTGTCTTTCTCCTTTCTGTGTCTCTGTCTTTCTCCGTTTCTGTACTTCATTCTTTCTCCGTTTCTGTATTTCTCCCGATCTCAGTTTCTGTATTTCTGTATTTCTGTCTTTCTCCCTTTCTGTGTCTCTGTCTTTCTCCGTTTCTGTACTTCATTCTTTCTCCGTTTCTGTATTTCTCCCGATCTCCGTTTCTGTATTTCTGTATTTCTTCTTTCTCCCTTTCTGTGTCTCTGTCTTTCTCCGTTTCTGTACTTCATTCTTTCTCCGTTTCTGTATTTCTCCCGATCTCCGTTTCTGTATTTCTGTTTTTCTGTATTTCTCCGTTTCTGTACTTCATTCTTTCTCCGTTTCTGTATTTCTGTCTTTCTCCCTTTCTGTATTTCTGACTTTCTCCGTTTCTGCATTTCTATGTTTAAGTATTTCTCCTTTCCTTGTGTTTCTCTTTTTCAGTATTTCTGTCTTTCGCCTTTTCAGTCTTTCTGCCTTAGTCCTTTTCAGTATTTCTGTCTTTCTCCGTTTCTGTATTTCTGTCTTTCTCCTTTTCAGTATTTCTGTCTTTCTCCGTTTCTGTACTTCAGTCTTTCTCCGTTTCTGTATTTCTGTCTTTCTCCCTTTCTGTATTTCTGACTTTCTCCGTTTCTGCATTTCTATGTTTAAGTATTTCTCCTTTCCTTGTGTTTCTCTTTTTCAGTATTTCTGTCTTTCGCCTTTTCAGTCTTTCTGCCTTAGTCCTTTTCAGTATTTCTGTCTTTCTCCGTTTCTGTATTTCTGTCTTTCTCCTTTTCAGTATTTCTGTCTTTCTCCATTTCTATATTAATATCGTTCTCCGTTTCTGGATTTCTGTTTTTCAGTCTTTCTCCGTTTCTGTACTACTGTGTTTCTGTCTTTCTCCGTTTCTGTATTTCTGTCTTTCTCCGATTCTGTATTTCTGTCTTTCTCCCTTTCTGTGTCTCTGTATTTCTGTCTTTCTCCCTTTCTGTATTTCTGTGTTTCTGTCTTTCTCCGTTTCTGTATTTCTGTCTTTCTCCCTTTCTGTATTTCTGTCTTTCTCCGTTTCTGTACTTCAGTCTTTCTCCGTTTCTGTATTTCTGTCTTTCTCCCTTTCTCCGTTTCTGTACTTCATTCTTTCTCCGTTTCTGTACTTCATTCTTTCTCCGTTTCTGTATTTCTGTCTTTCTCCCTTTCTGTATTTCTGACTTTCTCCGTTTCTGTATTTCTGTATTTCTGTCTTTCTCCCTTTCTGTGTTTCTGTCTTTCTCCGTTTCTGCATTTCTATGTTTAAGTATTTCTCCTTTCCTTGTGTTTCTCCTTTTCAGTATTTCTGTCTTTCGCCTTTTCAGTATTTCTGTCTTTCTGTCTTAGTCCTTTTCAGTATTTCTGTCTTTCTGTATTTCTCCGTTTCTGCATTTCTATGCTTCAGTATTTCTCCTTTCCTTGTGTTTTTCCTTTTCAGTATTTCTGTCTTTCGCCTTTTCAGTCTTTCTGTCTTTCTCCATTCCTGTATTTCTGTATTTCTGTCTTTCTCCTTTTCTATATTAATATCGTTCTCCGTTTCTGTATTTCTGTTTTTCAGTCTTTCTCCGTTTCTGTACTTCTGAGTTTCTGTCTTTCTCCGTTTCTGTATTACTGGGTTTCTGTCTTTCTCCGTTCCTGTACTTCATTCTTTCTCCGTTTCTGTATTTCTGTCTTTCTCCCTTTCCGTATTTCTGTCTTTCTCCGTTTCTGTATTTCTCTCGTTCTCCGTTTGTGTATTTCTGTTTTTCTGTCTTTCTCCGTTTCTGTATTTCTCTCGTTCTCCGTTTCTGTATGTCTGTCTTTCTCCGTCTGTGTTTCTGCGTTTCTGCATTTCTATGTTTAAGTATTTCTCCTTTCCTTGTGTTTCTCCTTTTCAGTATTTCTGTCTTTCGCCTTTTCAGTATTTCTGTCTTTCGCCTTTTCAGTATTTCTGTCTTACTCCTTGTCAGTATTTCTGTCTTTCTGTGTTTCTGCTTTTCTGTATTTCTGTTTTTCTGTCTCTCTCCGTTTCTGCATTTCTATGCTTCAGTATTTCTCCTTTCCTTCTGTTTCTCCTTTTCAGTATTTCTGTGTCTCTGTCTTTCTCCGTTTCTGTATTTCTGTCTTTCTCCCTTTCTGTGTCTTTGTCTTTCTCCATTTCCGTGTCTCTGTCTTTCTCCCTTTCTGTGTCTCTGTCTTTCTCCGTTTCTGTGACTCTGTCTTTCTCCGTTTCTGTACTTCATTCTTTCTCCGTTTCTGTATTTCTCCCGATCTCCCTTTCTCTATTTCTCCCGATCTCCGTTTCTGTATTTCTGTGCCTCTGTCTTTCTCCCTTTCTGTGTCTCAATCTTTCTCCCTTTCTGTGTCTCTGTCTTTCTCCCTTCCTTGCGTTCCTCCGTTCCTGCGTTCCTGTCCTGCTGTCCTCTTCTGCGTTCCTGTCCTCCTGCCTCCTGCGTTCCTGCGTTCCTGTCCTCCTGCGTTCCTGTGTTCCTGTCCTCCTGCGTTCCTGTGTTCCTGTCCTCCTGTCCTCCTGCGTTCCTGTGTTCCTGTCCTCCTGCCCTCCTGCGTTCCTGCGTTCCTGTCCTCCTGCCTCCTCCGTTCCTGCGTTCCTGTCCTCCTGCGTTCCTGTCCTCCTGCGTTCCTCCGTTCCTGTCCTCCTGTCCTCCTGCTTCTGCGTTCCTGTCCTCCTGCCCTCCTGCGTTCCTGCGTTCCTGTCCTCCTGCGTTCCTGTCCTCCTGCGTTCCTGCCCTCCTGCCCTCCTGCGTTCCTGTCCTCCTGCGTTCCTCTCCTCCTGTCCTTCTCCGTTCCTGTCCTCCTGCGTTCCTGTCCTCCTGTCCTCCTGCGTTCCTGTCCTCCTGTCCTCCTGCGTTCCTGTCCTCCTGTCCTCCTGCGTTCCTGTCCTCCTGTCCTCCTGCGTTCCTGTCCTCCTGTCCTCCTGCGTTCCTGTCCTCCTGCGTTCCTCCGTTCCTGTCCTCCTGTCCTCCTGCGTTCCTGCGTTCCTGTCCTCCTGCGTTCCTGCGTTCCTGTCCTCCTGTCCTCCTGCGTTCCTGTCCTCCTGCGTTCCTGCGTTCCTGTCCTCCTGCGTTCCTGCGTTCCTGTCCTCCTGTCCTCCTGCGTTCCTGTCCTCCTGCGTTCTGTCCTCCTGTCCTCCTGCGTTCCTGTCCTCCTGCGTTTCCGTTCCTGTCCTCCTGTCCTTCTCCGTTTCTGCGTTCCTGTCCTCCTGTCCTCCTGCGTTCCTGTCCTCCTCCGTTTCTGCGTTCCTGTCCTCCTGTCCTCCTGCGTTCCTGTCCTCCTGTCCTTCTCCGTTTCTGCGTTCCTGTCCTCCTGTCCTTCTCCGTTTCTGCGTTCCTGTCCTCCTGTCCTCCTGCGTTCCTGTCCTCCTGTCCTTCTGCGTTCCTGTCCTTCTCCGTTTCTGCGTTCCTGTCCTCATGTCCTTCTCCGTTCCTGTCCTCCTGTCCTCCTGTCCTTCTCCGTTCCTGTCCTCCTGCTTCCTGTCCTCCTGCGTTCCTGTCCTCCTGTCCTCCTGGTTCCTGTCCTTCTGCGTTCCTGTCCTCCTGTCCTCTCCGTTTCTGCGTTCCTGTCCTCCTGTCCTCCTGCGTTCCTGTCCTCCTCCGTTTCTGCGTTCCTGTCCTCTGCGTTCCTGTCCTTCTCCTTCTGCGTTCCTGTCCTCCTGTCCTCCTGCGTTCCTGTCCTCCTGTCCTCCTGCGTTCCTGTCCTCCTGTCCTCCTGCGTTCCTGTCCTCCTGCGTTCCTGTCCTCCTGTCCTTCTCCGTTTCTGCGTTCCTGTCCTCCTGTCCTTCTCCGTTTCTGCGTTCCTGTCCTCCTGTCCTCCTGCGTTCCTGTCCTCCTGTCCTTCTGCGTTCCTGTCCTTCTCCGTTTCTGCGTTCCTGTCCTTCTCCGTTTCTGCGTTCCTGTCCTTCTCCGTTTCTGCGTTCCTGTCCTTCTCCGTTTCTGCCTTCCTGTCCTTCTCCGTTTCTGCGTTCCTGTCCTCCTGTCCTTCTCCGTTCCTGTCCTCCTGTCCTTCTCCGTTCCTGTCCTCCTGTCCTTCTCCGTTCCTGTCCTCCTGCGTTCCTGTCCTCCTGCGTTCCTGTCCTCCTGCGTTCCTGTCCTCCTGCGTTCCTGTCCTCCTGCGTTCCTGTCCTCCTGCGTTCCTGTCCTCCTGCGTTCCTGTCCTCCTGCGTTCCTGTCCTCCTGCGTTCCTGTCCTCCTGCGTCCTGTCCTCCTGCGTTCCTGTCCTCCTGCGTTCCTGTCCTCCTGCGTTCCTGTCCTCCTGCGTCCTCCTCTGCGTTCCTGTCCTCCTGCGTTCCTGTCCTCCTGCGTTCGTCTCCTGCGTCCTGTCCTCCTGCGTTCCTGTCCTCCTGCGTCCTGTCCTCTGCGTTCTGTCCTCCTGCGTCTGTCCTCCTGCGTTCCTGTCCTCCTGCGTTCCTGTCCTGCGTTCCTGTCCTCTGCGTTCCTGTCCTCCTGCGTTCCTGTCCCTGCGTTCCTGTCCTCCTGCGTTCCTGTCCTCCTGCGTTCCTGTCCTCCTGCGTTCCTGTCCTCCTGCGTTCCTGTCCTTCTGCGTTCCTGTCCTTCTGCGTTCCTGTCCTTCTGCGTTCCTGTCCTTGCCGTTTCTGCGTTCCTGTCCTCCTGTCTTTCTGCGTTCCTGTCCTTCTCCTTTCTGCGTTCCTGTCCTCCTGTCCTTCTCCGTTCCTGTCCTCCTGTCCTCCGCGTTCCTGTCCTCCTGCGTTCCTGTCCTCCTGTCCTCCTGCGTTCCTGTCCTCCTGTCCTCCTGCGTTCCTGTCCTCCTCCGTTTCTGCGTTCCTGTCCTCCTGTCCTTCTCCGTTTCTGCGTTCCTGTCCTCCTGTCCTTCTCCGTTCCTGTCCTCCTGTCCTTCTCCGTTTCTGCGTTCCTGTCCTCCTGTCCTTCTCCGTTTCTGCGTTCCTCTCCTCCTGTCCTCCTCCGTTTCTGCGTTCCTCTCCTCCTGTCCTCCTCCGTTTCTGCGTTCCTCTCCTCCTGTCCTCCTCCGTTTCTGCGTTCCTCTCCTCCTGTCCTCCTCCGTTTCTGCGTTCCTCTCCTCCTGTCCTCCTCCGTTTCTGCGTTCCTCTCCTCCTGTCCTCCTCCGTTCCTGTCCTTCTGCGTTCCTGTCCTCCTGTCCTCCTCCGTTCCTGTCCTCCTCCATTTCTGCGTTCCTGTCCTCCTGCGTTCCTGTCCTCCTGCGTTCCTGTCCTTCTCCGTTTCTGCGTTCCTGTCCTCCTGTCCTCCTGCGTTCCCGTCCTCCTGTCGTCCTGCGTTCCCGTCCTTCTCCGTTTCTGCGTTCCTGTCCTCCTGTCCTTCTCCGTTCCGGTCCTCCTGTCCTCCTCCGTTTCTGCGTTCCTGTCCTCCTGTCCTCCTCCGTTCCTGCGTTCCTGTCCTCCTGTCCTCCTCCGTTCCTGCGTTCCTGTCCTCCTGTCCTCCTCCGTTCCTGTCCTCCTCTGTTTCTGCGTTCCTGTCCTCCTGTCCTCCTGCGTTCCTGTCCACCTGCGTTCCTGTCCTCCTGTCCTCCTGCGTTCCGGTCCTCCTGTCCTCCTGCGTTCCTGTCCTCCTGCGTTCCTGTCCTCCTGTCCTCCTGCGTTCCTGTCCTCCTGTCCTCCTGCGTTCCTGTCCTCCTGTCCCCTGCTCCTGCTTCGTCTCCTGCGTTCCTGTCCTCCTGCGTTCCGGTCCTCCTGCGTTCCGGTCCTCCTGCGTTCCGGTCCTCCTGCGTTCCGGTCCTCCTGCGTTCCGGTCCTCCTGCGTTCCGGTCCTCCTGCGTTCCTGTCCTCCTGTCCTCCTGCGTTCCTGTCCTCCTCCGTTTCTGCGTTCCTGTCCTCCTGTCCTCCCGTTTCGCGTTCCTGCCTCCTGTCCTTCTGCGTTCCTGTCCCTCTCCGTTTCAGCGTTCCTGTCCTCATGTCCTTCTCCGTTCCTGTCCTCCTGTGTTCCTGTCCTCCTGCGTTCCTGTCCTCCTGCGTTCCTGTCCTGCGTTCCTGTCCTCCTGCGTTCCTGTCCTCCTGTCCTCCTGCGTTCCTGTCCTCCTGCGTTCCTGCGTTCCTGTCCTCCTGCGTTCCGGCGTTCCTGCCCTCCTGTCCTTCTCCGTTTCTGCGTTCCTGTCCTCCTGTCCTTCTCCGTTTCTGCGTTCCTCTCCTCCTGTCCTCCTCCGTTTCTGCGTTCCTCTCCTCCTGTCCTCCTCCGTTTCTGCGTTCCTCTCCTCCTGTCCTCCTCCGTTTCTGCGTTCCTCTCCTCCTGTCCTCCTCCGTTTCTGCGTTCCTGTCCTTCTCCGATCCTGTCCTTCTCCGTTTCTGCGTTCCTGTCCTCCTGTCCTCCTGCGTTCCTGTCCTCCTGTCCTCCTGCGTTCCCGTCCTCCTGCGTTCCCGTCCTCCTGTCCTCCTGCGTTCCCGTCCTCCTGTCCTCCTGCGTTCCTGTCCTCCTGTCCTTCTGCGTTCCTGTCCTCCTCCGTTTCTGCGTTCCTGTCCTCCTGTCCTCCTCCGTTTCTGCGTTCCTGTCCTCCTCCGTTTCTGCGTTCCTGTCCTCCTGTCCTCCTCCGTTCCTGCGTTCCTGTCCTCCTGTCCTCCTCTGTTCCTGTCCTCCTCCGTTTCTGCGTTCCTGTCCTCCTGTCCTCCACTTTTCTGTCCTCCTGTCCTCCTCCGTTTCTGCGTTCCTGTCCTCCTGTCCTCCTCCGTTTCTGCGTTCCTGTCCTCCTGTCCTCCTCCGTTTCTGCGTTCCTGTCCTCCTGTCCTTCTGCGTTCCTGTCCTTCTCCGTTTCTGCGTTCCTGTCCTCCTGTCCTCCTGCGTTCCTGTCCTCCTGCGTTCCTGCGTTCCTGTCCTCCTGCGTTCCTGTCCTCCTGTCCTCCTGCGTTCCTGTCCTCCTCCTTCCTGCGTTCCTGTCCTCCTGCCTTCTGCGTTCCTGTCCTCCTGTCCTTCTGCGTTCCTGTCCTCCTGTCCTTCTGCGTTCCTGTCCTCCTGTCCTTCTGCGTTCCTGTCCTCCTTCCTTCTGCGTTCCTGTCCTCCTGTCCTTCTGCGTTCCCGTCCTCCTGTCCTTCTGCGTTCCCGTCCTCCTGTCCTCCTGCGTTCCCGTCTCCTGTCCTCCTGCGTTCCCGTCCTCCTGTCCTCCTGCGTTCCCTCCTCCTGTCTCCTGCGTTCCCGTCCTCCTGTCCTCCTGCGTTCCCGTCCTCCTGTCCTCCTGCGTTCCCGCCTCCTGTCCTCCTGCGTTCCTGTCCTCCTGTCCTTCTGCGTTCCTGTCCTCCTCGTTTCTCGTTCCTGTCCTCCTGTCCTCCCTTCTGCGTTCCTGTCCTCCCTCCTTCTGCGTTCCTCCTCTGTCCTCCTCCGTTCCTGCTCTGTCCTCCTGTCCTCCTCCGTTCCTGTCCTCCTCCGTTTCTGCCCTCCTGTCCCTCCTCCCTTTCTGTCTCCTGTCCTCCTCCGTTTCTGCGTTCCTGTCCTCCTGTCCTCCTCCGTTTCTGCGTTCCTGTCCTCCTGTCCTTCTGCGTTCCTGTCCTTCTCCGTTTCTGCGTTCCTGTCCTCCTGTCCTCCTGCGTTCCTGTCCTCCTGCGTTCCTGCGTTCCTGTCCTCCTGCGTTCCTGTCCTCCTGTCCTCCTGCGTTCCTGTCCTCCTCCGTTTCTGCGTTCCTGTCCTTCTGCGTTCCTGTCCTCCTGTCCTTCTGCGTTCCTGTCCTCCTGTCCTTCTGCGTTCCTGTCCTCCTGTCCTCCTGCGTTCCCGTCCTCCTGTCCTCCTGCGTTCCCGTCCTCCTGTCCTCCTGCGTTCCCGTCCTCCTGTCCTCCTGCGTTCCCGTCCTCCTGTCCTCCTGCGTTCCCGTCCTCCTGTCCTCCTGCGTTCCCGTCCTCCTGTCCTCCTGCGTTCCTGTCCTCCTGTCCTCCTCGTTCCTGCGTTCCTGTCCTCCTGTCCTCCTGCGTTCCTGTCCTCCTGTCCTCCTGCGTTCCTGTCCTCCTGCTTCCTGTCCTCCTGTCCTCCTGCGTTCCTGTCCTCCTGCGTTCCTGTCCTCCTGTCCTCCTGCGTTCCTGTCCTCCTCCGTTTCTGCGTTCCTGTCCTTCTGCGTTCCTGTCCTTCCCTTCTGCGTTCCTGTCCTCCTGTCCTCCTGCGTTCCTGTCCTCCTGTCCTCCTGCGTTCCTGTCCTCCTCCGTTTCTGCGTTCCTGTCCTTCTGCGTTCCTGTCCTTCTCCGTTTCTGCGTTCCTGTCCTCCTGTCCTTCTCCGTTCCTGTCCTCCTGTGTTCCTGTCCTCCTGCGTTCCTGTCCTCCTGTCCTCCTGCGTTCCTGTCCTCCTGCGTTCCTGTCCTCCTGCGTTCCTGCGTTCCTGTCCTCCTGTCCTTCTCCGTTTCTGCGTTCCTGTCCTCCTGTCCTTCTCCGTTTCTGCGTTCCTGTCCTCCTGTCCTTCTCCGTTTCTGCGTTCCTGTCCTCCTGTCCTTCTCCGTTTCTGCCCTCCTGTCCTTCTCCGTTTCTGCGTTCCTCTCCTCCTGTCCTCCTCCGTTTCTGCGTTCCTGTCCTCCTGTCCTCCTCCGTTTCTGCGTTCCTGTCCTCCTGCGTTCCTGTCCTTCTCCGTCCTGTCCTTCTCCGTTCCTGTCCTTCTCCTTTCTGCGTTCCTGTCCTCCTGTCCTCCTGCGTTCCTGTCCTCCTGCGTTCCTGTCCTCCTGTCCTCCTGCGTTCCTGTCCTCCTCCGTTTCTGCGTTCCTGTCCTCCTGTCCTTCTGCGTTCCTGTCCTCCTGTCCTTCTGCGTTCCTGTCCTCCTGTCCTTCTGCGTTCCTGTCCTCCTGTCCTTCTGCGTTCCTGTCCTCCTGTCCTCCTGCGTTCCTGTCCTCCTGTCCTCCTGCGTTCCTGTCCTCCTGTCCTCCTCGTTCCTGCGTTCCTGTCCTCCTGTCCTCCTGCGTTCCTGTCCTCCTGTCCTCCTGCGTTCCTGTCCTCCTGCGTTCCTGTCCTCCTGTCCTCCTGCGTTCCTGTCCTCCTGCGTTCCTGTCCTCCTCCGTTTCTGCGTTCCTGTCCTCCTGCGTTCCTGTCCTCCGCCTTCTGCGTTCCTGTCCTCCTGTCCTTCTGCGTTCCTGTCCTCCTGTCCTCCTGCGTTCCTGTCCTCCTGTCCTCCTGCGTTCCTGTCCTCCTGTCCTCTGCGTTCCTGTCCTCCTGTCCTCCTGCGTTCCTGTCCTCCTGCGTTCCTGTCTTCTGCGTTCCTGTCCTTCTCCGTTTCTGCGTTCCTGTCCTCCTGTCCTTCTCCGTTCCTGTCCTCCTGTGTTCCTGTCCTCCTGCGTTCCTGTCCTCCTGTCCTCCTGCGTTCCTGTCCTCCTGCGTTCCTGTCCTCCTGCGTTCCGGCGTTCCTGTCCTCCTGTCCTTCTCCGTTTCTGCGTTCCTGTCCTCCTGTCCTTCTCCGTTTCTGCGTTCCTGTCCTCCTGTCCTTCTCCGTTTCTGCGTTCCTGTCCTCCTGTCCTTCTCCGTTTCTGCGTTCCTGTCCTCCTGTCCTTCTCCGTTTCTGCGTTCCTCTCCTCCTGTCCTCCTCCGTTTCTGCGTTCCTCTCCTCCTGTCCTCCTCCGTTTCTGCGTTCCTGTCCTCCTGCGATCCTGTCCTTCTCCGATCCTGTCCTTCTCCGTCCTGTCCTTCTCCGTTTCTGCGTTCCTGTCCTCCTGCGTTCCTGTCCTCCTGTCCTCCTGCGTTCCCGTCCTCCTGTCCTCCTGCGTTCCCGTCCTCCTGTCCTCCTGCGTTCCCGTCCTCCTGTCCTCCTGCGTTCCCGTCCTCCTGTCCTCCTGCGTTCCTGTCCTCCTGTCCTTCTGCGTTCCTGTCCTCCTCCGTTTCTGCGTTCCTGTCCTCCTGTCCTCCTCCGTTTCTGCGTTCCTGTCCTCCTCCGTTTCTGCGTTCCTGTCCTCCTGTCCTCCTCCGTTCCTGCGTTCCTGTCCTCCTGTCCTCCTCTGTTCCTGTCCTCCTCCGTTTCTGCACTCCTGTCCTCCTGTCCTCCACGTTTCTGTCCTCCTGTCCTCCTCCGTTTCTGCGTTCCTGTCCTCCTGTCCTCCTCCGTTTCTGCGTTCCTGTCCTCCTGTCCTCCTCCGTTTCTGCGTTCCTGTCCTCCTGTCCTCCTCCGTTCCTGTCCTCCTCCGTTTCTGCGTTCCTGTCCTCCTGTCCTCCTGCGTTCCTGTCCTCCTGTCCTCCTGCGTTCCTGTCCTCCTGTCCTCCTGCGTTCCTGTCCTTCTCCTTTCTCGTTCCTGTCCTCCTGTCCTCCTGCGTTCCTGTCCTCCTGCGTTCCTGTCCTCCTGCGTTCCTGTCCTCCTGTCCTCCTGCGTTCCTGTCCTCCTGTCCTCCTGCGTTCCTGTCCTCCTGTCTCGCGTTCCCGTCCTCCTGTCCTCCTGCGTCCCGTCCTCCTGCGTTCCCGTCCTCCTGTCCTCCTGCGTTCCTGTCCTCCTGTCCTTCTCCGTTCCTGTCCTCCTGCGTTCCTGTCCTCCTGTCCTCCTGCGTTCCTGTCCTCCTGTCCTCCTGCGTTCCTGCCTCCTGTCCTCCTGCGTTCCTGTCCTCCTGTCCTCCTGCGTTCCTGTCCTCCTGCGTTCCTGTCCTCCTGTCCTTCTCCGTTCTGCGTTCCTGTCCTCCTGTCCTCCTGCGTTCCTGTCCTCCTGTCCTTCTACGTTCCTGTCCTTCTCCGTTTCTGCATTCCTGTCCTTCTCCGTTTCTGCGTTCCTGTCCTCATGTCCTTCTCCGTTCCTGTCCTCCTGTCCTCCTGTCCTTCTCCGTTCCTGTCCTCCTGCATTCCTGTCCTCCTGCGTTCCTGTCCTCCTGTCCTCCTGCGTTCCTGTCCTTCTGCGTTCCTGTCCTCCTGTCCTTCTCCGTTTCTGCGTTCCTGTCCTCCTGTCCTCCTGCGTTCCTGTCCTCCTCCTTCTGCGTTCCTGTCCTCCTGTCCTCTCCGTTTCTGCGTTCCTGTCCTCCTGTCCTTCTCCGTTTCTGCCTTCCTGTCCTCCTCTCCTCCTGCGTTCCTGTCCTCCTGTCCTCCTGCGTTCCTGTCCTCCTCCTTTCTGCGTTCCTGTCCTTCTGCGTTCCTGTCCTTCTCCGTTTCTGCGTTCCTGTCCTCCTGTCCTTCTCCGTTTCTGCCTTCCTGTCCTCCTCTCCTCCTGCGTTCCTGTCCTCCTGTCCTCCTGCGTTCCTGTCCTCCTCCATTTCTGCGTTCCTGTCCTTCTGCGTTCCTGTCCTTCTCCGTTTCTGCGTTCCTGTCCTCCTGTCCTTCTCCGTTCCTGTCCTCCTGTCCTTCTCCGTTCCTGTCCTCCTGTCCTTCTCCGTTTCTGCGTTCCTGTCCTCCTGTCCTTCTGCGTTCCTGTCCTCCTGTCCTTCTCCGTTTCTGCGTTCCTGTCCTCCTGTCCTTCTCCGTTCCTGTCCTCCTGCGTTCCTGTCCTCCTGCGTTCCTGTCCTCCTGTCCTCCTGTCCTCCTGCGTTCCTGTCCTCC
>JAGIQG010000395.1:22500-32927 GCA_024679065.1 Sphyrna mokarran | reverse complement strand
TGCTCCCCAGCTCTAACTGCCTCCGCTCTCTCTAACTGCCCCCCAGCTCTAAGTGCCTCCGCTCTCTCTAACTGCCTCCGCTCTCTCTAACTGCCTCCGCTCTCTCTAACTGCTCCCCAGCTCTAACTGCCTCCGCTCTCTCTAACTGCCCCCCAGCTCTAAGTGCCTCCGCTCTCTCTAACTGCCTCCGCTCTCTCTAACTGCCTCCGCTCTCTCTAACTGCCCCAGCTCTAACTGCCTCGCTCTCTCTAACTGCTCCCCAGCTCTAAGTGCCTCCGCTCTCTCTAACTGCTCACTCTCTATGTGTTTTGGTGTGTTTTTGTCCCAGCTTAACTGCCTCCGCTCTCTTACTGCTCCCCAGTAGTGCTCCGCTCTCTCTAACTGTCCCCCAGCTCTATCTGCCTCTGCTCTCTCTAACTGCCCCCCCAGCTCTAACTGCTCCGCTCTCTCTAACTGTCCCCCAGCTCTATCTGCCTCTGCTCTCTCTAACTGTCCCCCAGCTCTAACTGCCTCCCGTCTCCTCTAACTGCCCCCCCAGCTGTAACTGCCTCCACTCTCTCTAACTGTCCCCCAGCTCTATCTGCCTCTGCTCTCTCTAACTGTCCCCAGCTCATCTGCCTCTGCTCTCTCTAACCCCCCCCCAGCTCTATCTGCCTCCGCTCTCTCTAACTGCCCCGACCCATTCTTTCTGTCTGAAGCATTCCAGTCCCCAGTGACACAGAATGAACAAACTCATAGGGAGAAAGAGAGGAAGGGTCGCTGGGGAGGGGTTGGGGGTTGGGGGGGAGGGGGGAGGGGAGGTGGGGGTGATAGAGAATATCTGTAATGCAATCCTGTCCAGTATTCACAGTATCCCAAAGAAGATCTGACCAGAGTCTTATCCAGCCTCAGAAGTCCATCCCTGCTCTTGTGTTCTAGCCCTCTCGACACGAATGTTAACATGCCCACTGAACCTACACGTTAACTTTAAGAGAATCTTGAACAAGGACTCCCAAGTCCCTCTGTGTTTCTGATTTCCGAAGCATTTCCCCATTTAGAAAATAGTCTATGGATCCATTCCTCCTTCCAAAGTGCAGAACCTCACACTTTTCCACATTATACTCCATCTGCCACTTCTTTACCCACTCTCCTAACCTATCCAAGTCCTTCTGCAGCCTCCTGCTTCCCCGATACTGCCTGTCTCTTTACATATCTTTGTATCTTCTGCAAACTTAGAAACAGTGCCTTCAGTTCCTTCCTCCAAATTGTTAGCGTGTATTGTGAAAAGTTGTGATCCCAGCACTGACCCTGAGGCACATCACTAGACACTGGCTGTCATCCCAAGAAAGATCCCTTTATTCCCCACTCTCTGCCTTCTGCCAGTCAGCCAATCCTCTACCCATGCCAGGATCTTACCCGTAACACCATGGGCACTTATTTAACAGTCTCCTACGTGGCACCTTGTCAAGGGCCTTCTGGAAATCTAAATAAGTCACGTCCACTGGTTCTCCTTTATCTAACTTCCTTGTTATCTTCTCAAAGAACTCAAACAGATTTGTCAGACGTGACCTCCCCTTGACAAAGTCGTGCTGACTCAGTCCTATTTTATCATGCACTTCCAAGTACTCTGCCATCTCATTTTTAATAATAGAAACATAGACCATTACAGCACAGTACAGGCCCTTTGGCCCTTAATGTTGTGCCGAGCTGTGTCCAAACCCAAGATCAAGCTATCCCACACCTTATCATTCTGGAGTGCTCTATGTGCCTATCCAATAAACACTTGAAAGTTCCTAAAGTGTCCGATCCCACTATCACAGCAGGCAGTACATTCCACACCCCAACCACCTCTGAGTGAAGAATCTACCTCGGACATCCCTCCTATATCTCCCATCATGAACCTTATCGTTATGTCCCCTAGTAACAGCTACATCCATCTGAGGAAATAGTCTCTGCACATCCACTCTATCAATCCCTCTCATCATCTTATAAACCTTTATTAAGTTGCCTCTCATCCTCCTCCACTCCAAAGAGAAAAGCCCCAGCTCCCTCAATCTTTCCTCATAAGACCTACCCTCCAAACCAGGCAGCATCCTGGTAAATCTCCTCTGCACTCTCTCCAATGCTTCCACATCCTTCTTATAGTGAGATGACCAGAATTGAAGACAATATTCCAAATATGGTGTCATCAACATCCGGTACAGTTGTAGCATAATCCCACGGCTCTTAAACTCAAACCTCCTGTTAATAAACACTGAGTAAGAATTTAGCAACACCAATTATTAATCCAACCAATTTATTTGATAGTAAAAAAGCGAGCTTTCAACACTCCCGGGTCTTCAAACACTGACACACTATAAGCCTTCTTCACTTGAATGGCAACCTCTGTGGATATGAACCCCGAGATTTCTCTGTTCCTCCATAATCCTCAGAACCCTGCCGTTGACCCTGTAATCCGCATTCAAGTTTGCCCTACCAAAATGAATCACCTCACACTTATCAGGGTTAAATTCCATCTGCCACTTTTCTGCCCAGCTCTGTATCCTATCAATGTCTCTTTGCAGCCTGCAAGAGCCTCCACCTCATCCACTACTCCACCAATCTTGGTGGCATCAGCAAATTTACTAACCCACCCTTCAGACCCTTCTTCCAAGTCATTGATAAAAATCACAAATAGCACTGATCTATAATGGAGTCTACAATCTTGCCAAAGACAGAAGCAGGCTAAGCGGCCTATAATTTCCCATTTGCTGCCTCCTCCCTTTTGAAACAACAGTTAATGAGACCTCCCACAATACAGGAGTGTGTGTGAGAGAGAGAGGGTTAGATAGACCTCCTCAGATACAGGAGTGTGTGTGAGAGAGAGAGGGTTAGATAGACCTCCTCAGATACAGGAGTGTGTGAGAGAGAGAGGGTTAGATAGACCTCCCCAGATACAGGAGTGTGTGAGAGAGAGAGGGTTAGAGAGACCTCCCCAGATACAGGAGTGTGTGTGAGAGAGAGGGTTAGATAGACCTCCTCAGATACAGGAGTGTGTGTGAGAGAGAGGGTTAGAGAGACCTCCCCAGGTACAGGAGTGTGTGTGAGAGAAAGGGTTAGAGAGACCTCCCTAGATACAGGAGTGTGTGTGAGAGAGAGGGTTAGAGAGACCTCCCCAGATACAGGAGTCTGTGTGTAAGAGAGAGGGTTAGAGAGACCTCCCCAGATACAGGAGTGTGTGAGAGAGAGAGGGTTAGAGAGACCTCCCCAGATACAGGAGTGTGTGTGAGAGAGAGGTTTAGAGAGACCTCCCCAGATACAGGAGTGTGTGTGAGAGAGAGAGGGTTAGAGAGACCTCCCCAGATACAGGAGTGTGTGTGAGAGAGAGAGGGTTAGAGAGACCTCCCCAGATACAGGAGTGTGTGTGAGAGAGAGAGGGTTAGAGAGACCTCCCCAGATACAGGAGTGTGTGTGTGAGAGAGAGAGAGTTAGAGAGACCTCCCCAGATACAGGAGTGTGTGTGTGGAGAGAGAGGGTTAGAGAGACCTCCCCAGATACAGGAGTGTGTGTGAGAGAGAGGGTTAGAGAGACCTCCCCAGATACAGGAGTGTGTGTGAGAGAGAGAGGGTTAGAGAGACCTCCCCAGATACAGGAGTGTGTGTGAGAGAGAGGGTTAGAGAGACCTCCCCAGATACAGGAGTGTGTGTGAGAGAGAGGGTTAGAGAGACCTCCCCAGATACAGGAGTGTGTGTGAGAGAGAGGGTTAGAGAGACCTCCCCAGATACAGGAGTGTGTGTGAGAGAGAGGGTTAGAGAGACCTCCCCAGATACAGGAGTGTGTGTGAGAGAGAGGGTTAGAGAGACCTCCCCAGATACAGGAGTGTGTGTGAGAGAGAGAGGGTTAGAGAGACCTCCCCAGATACAGGAGTGTGTGTGTGTGAGAGAGGGTTAGAGAGACCTCCCCAGATACAGGAGTGTGTGTGTGAGAGAGAGAGGGTTAGAGAGACCTCCCCAGATACAGGAGTGTGTGTGAGAGAGAGGGTTAGAGAGACCTCCCCAGATACAGGAGTGTGTGTGAGAGAGAGGGTTAGAGAGACCTCCCCAGATACAGGAGTGTGTGTGAGAGAGGGGTAGAGAGACTCCCCAGATACAGGAGTGTGTGGTGAGAGAGAGGGGTTAGAGAGACCTCCCCAGTACAGGAGTGGTGTGAGAGGAGGTTAGAGAGACCTCCCCAGATACAGGAGTGTGTGTGAGAGAGAGGGTTAGAGAGACCCCCCAGATACAGGAGGTGTGTGAGAGAGGGGTTAAGAGACCTCCCCAGATACAGGAGTGTGTGTGAGAGAGAGGGTTAGAGACCTCCCAGATACAGGAGTGTGTGTGAGAGAGAGGGTTAGAGAGACCTCCCCAGATACAGGAGTGTGTGTGTGAGAGAGAGAGGGTTAGAGAGACCTCCCCAGATACAGGAGTGTGTGTGTGAGAGAGAGAGGGTTAGAGAGACCTCCCCAGATACAGGAGTGTGTGTGTGTGAGAGAGAGAGAGGGTTAGAGAGACCTCCCCAGATACAGGAGTGTGTGTGAGAGAGAGAGAGGGTTAGAGAGACCTCCCCAGATACAGGAGTGTGTGTGAGAGAGAGAGGGTTAGAGAGACCTCCCCAGATACAGGAGTGTGTGTGAGAGAGAGAGGGTTAGAGAGACCTCCCCAGATACAGGAGTGTGTGTGAGAGAGAGGGTTAGAGAGACCTCCCCAGATACAGGAGTGTGTGTGAGAGAGAGAGGGTTAGAGAGACCTCCCCAGATACAGGAGTGTGTGTGTGTGAGAGAGGGTTAGAGAGACCTCCCCAGATACAGGAGTGTGTGAGAGAGAGAGGGTTAGAGAGACCTCCCCAGATACAGGAGTGTGTGTGAGAGAGAAGGTTAGAGAGACCTCCCCAGATACAGGAGTGTGTGTGAGAGAGAGGGTTAGAGAGACCTCCCCAGATACAGGAGTGTGTGTGTGAGAGAGAGGGTTAGAGAGACCTCCCCAGACACAGGAGTGTGGGTGAGAGAGAGGGTTAGAGGGACCTCCATAGCTATGGAATGTCTCTCTCTGTCTGTCTCTCTCTCTTTCTGTCTCCTAATCACCTGAAACATTCGATATTGGGAGGGGTTTGCTACCAGGCAATGTTTGTCAGATTGCAGAGCTAAACTACAATGGGGTTGGCCTGTCTGAAATCTTAGCTTACTCCCCTTTCTAATCCTCAATAAATCCTCTGCTAAGCGCTGGAATTCCAAGCAAGACTTGTCTTAATTTTCACAATGTCCTGCAGCCCTGGTGTTCTGCCTAGCTCTCTCTCTCTCTCTCTCTCAGACAGGGTGAAAAGCTGATGTGATTGAATATCAGAGGAAATTCTCTCTGCCCAGCCTCGCTGCAGTTAATCAGTCACAGTGCTGCTTTCAGTAAAGGGAGGTGGGGGTGGTGGTTACACAGAACAGTGAAACTCTTGCTCAAACCCAGACTGAATGCATTCCATCTGCTCCCACTACTTAGAACAACAGCAAGACTGGGCCATTCTGCCCCTCCAGCCTGCTATCCCATCAGTATTTGATTTATTATTGCCACAGGGATTGGGATACAGTGAAAAGTATTGTTTCTTGCGCACTACACAGATCTTTTGTTGTAGATGTCCAGATCACCAATAACCTGTCCTGGTCCCCCCTCATGCTGACACTATAATGAAGAAAGCCCCACTAACGCCTCTACTTTCTCAGGAGACTAAGGAAATTTGGCACGTCAATTACGACTTTTACAGATGCCCCATAGAAAGCATTCTTTCTGGTTGTATCACAGCTTGGTCTGGGCTCCTGCTCTGCCCAAGACCACAAGGAACTACAAAGGGTTGTGAATGTAGCCCCAATCCATCACACAAACCAGCCTCCCATCCATTGACTCTGTCTACACTTCCCGCTGCCTCGGGGAAAAGCAGCCGGAATAATCAAGGACCCCACACACCCCGGACATTCTCTCTCCCACCTTCTTCCATCGGGAAAAAGATACAAAACTCTGAGGTCCCGTACCGACCGACTCAAGAACAGCTTCTTCCCTGCTGCTGTCAGACTTTTGAATGGACCCACCTCGCATTAAGTTGATCTTTCTCTACACCCCTCGCTGTGACTGTAACACTACATTCTGCACCCTCTCCTTTCCTTCTCTATGAATGGTATGCTTTGTCCATATAGCATGCAGGAAACAATACTTTTTATTGTATCCCAATACAGGTGACAATAATAAATCAAATCAGAGCATATTGTTCATAGAGTACAGAGGGGAGAAGGAAAAGGATTTGATTTGATTTATTATTGTCACATGTATTGGGATACAGTGAAATATTGTCTCTTGTGCACTATAGAGACAAAGCATACTGTTCATTGAGAAGGAAAGGAGAGAGTGCAGGATGTAGTGTTACAGTCACCGCTAGGGTGTAGAAAGTATGATGTAGGTTCTTTTAAAAATCTGACAGCAGCAGGTTTAGTAGGTAAATGAGGAGAGTGGGACTAAGCGATTAGCTCATTTGGAGAGAGGGGGAGTCAGGATGGGCTGAAGGGCCATGGTAGAAACTCTGTGATTGTGTACAGCACATACCTCTCTCGATAATCCACGTCACTCTTGTGACGCAGCAGGAGATCTCGAATGTGACGGGGAGGATTCAGGCCAAATTTCTCAGCTCTGTCCCATCTCTCGATGCGTGAGATCCCTGGGGAGAGAACAAGGGTGAGGAGTTCAAAATGCTTCACAAGATATCCATCCTAACAGCACTACAGGTGGACCTACACCACACAGAACGGCAGTGGGTTGAAGATGACTCTCAAGGGGCAATTAGGGATGGGCAATAAATATCAGCCAACTAATCATGTCCACAAACAACTTGTCAGGAATTGGTAGGCTTGGAAAGGATTTGAGGGCAGAGAGAGTGAAGTTACAGACTGAGGGATAAAGCTAACATCATCAGGGCAAACACAGTGAAAAAGAGCACCGCTGTCTCACAGTGTCAGGGATCTGGGTTCAATTCCTGACTCGGGTTATTGTCTGTGTGGGGTCTGCAAATTCTCCTCATGTCTGTGGGTTTCCTCTGGGTGCTCCAGTTTCCTCCCACAGTCTGAAAGATGTGTGAATTAGATTGATTGGCTGTGCTAAGTTGCTCCTTCGTGTCCAAAGATGTACAGGTTAGGGGGATTGGCCATGCTAAATTGCCCCTTAGTGTCCAAAGATGTGTAGGTTAGGGTGGATTGGCCGTGCTAAATTGTCCCTGTCAGGGGGTTAGCTGGAGTGAATACATGGAGTTATGGGGATAGGGGCTGAGTAGGATTGTTGCAGACTTGAATGGGCTGAATGACCTCTTTCTGCACTGTAGGAATTCTATGATTCTATGAATTGGTCCAATCAGCACTCCCAGTCTGAGATCTTGAGGACCTCACCAGAGGACTGAAGTTTCTAAATTTGCAGATGATACCAGGCTGGGTGGGAGGGTGAGCTGTGAGGAGGATACAGAGATACTTCAGTGTGATTTGGACAGGCTGAGTGTGTGGGGATCTGTACAGCAGCTGTGGATAAATATGAGGTTCTCCACTCTGGGAGCAATAATAGACAGACAGATTATTACTGGAATGGGTGTAAATTGAGAGAGGTGGATACTCAGTGAGACCTGGGAATCCTCGTGTATCAGTCTCTGAGAGTAAGCGCGCAGGTACAGCAGGCAGTAAAGAAGGGGAATGGTATGTTCATAGTGAGAGGATTTGAGTATAGGGATAGGGATGTTTTACTGCAATTGTACAGGGTGTTGGTGAGGCCACACCTGGAGTATTGTGAGCAGTTTTGGTCTCCTTATCTGAGGAAGGATGTTCCTTGTTATAGAGGGAGCACAGCGAAGGTTTCCCAGGCTGATTCCTGGGATGGCAGGTCTGTCATATGAGGAGAGACTGAGTGGGTTAGGATTATATTCACTGGAGTTTCGAAGAGTGAGAGGGGATCTGATAGAAACTTATAAAATTCACACAGGGTTAGACAGGGTAGATTCAGAAAGAATGTTCCCGATGGTGGGGGGAGTCCAGAACTAGGGGGTCAGAGTTTGAGGATAAGGGGTAAACCTTTTAGGACTGAGGTGAGGGGAAATTTCTTCACCCAGAGGGTGGGGAATGTGTGGAATTCACTCCCACAGAAAGTAGTTGAGGCCAAAACGTTGTGTGATTTCAGGAAGAAATTAGATATCGCTCTTGGGGCTAAAGGGATCGAGGGATATGGGGGGGAAGAAGGGGGGATCAGGATATTGAATTGGATGATCAGCCATGAAAGGTGGATCAGCTGGAAGGGCTGAATGGCCTCCTCCTGCTTCGAGTTTCGATGATTGAGAATCTATTCAGTGTCTTGTGCTGAGTATGAGCCGATTCACCCACGGTGTGTGGTTTGGAGCACACACACACAGACATACACACACAGACATACACACACAGACACAGACAGACACACACACAGTCACACACACCCAGACACACACACACAGACACTCACACAGACACAGACAGACACACACACAGTCACACACACCCAGACACACACACACAGACACTCACACAGACACAGACAGACACACACACAGTCACACACACGACACACAGACACAACCAACCACACCCAGACATACACACCAGACACCCAGACATACACACACAGACACACACACACAGACGCACAGCACACACACACACACACACACACACAACCAGACACACACACACAGCACACACACACACAGACATACCACAGACACACACACAGACACACACCCAGACACACAGCAGACACACACAACATACACACGACATACACACAGACACACACACCCAGACACACACAGACACACACACAGACACACACACAACAGACATACACACACAGACACCTAGACACACACAGACACACACCAGACACACAGACACACACACACACAGACACACAGACCACATACACACCCAGACACACACACAGACACACACACACCCAGACACACACACACCAGACCCCAGACACACACACAGACACCCAGACACACACACCCAGACCACACCACCCAGAAATACACACACAGACACACAGACACCACGCACACCCAGACACACACACACAGACACACACACACAGACACACACACACCCAGACACACACACACACACCACACACACCACACAGACACAGACACCACCCAGACATACACACCAACCAACACACACACAGACCACACACACACGCATACCAGACACACACCCAGACATACCACACACAGACACACACACCACAGACACACACACACACGCGACACAGACACACACCCAGACATAAACACACACAACACCACACACACAGACACACACCACAGACACAGACACACACCCAGACATAAACACACCACACACACACACACCCAGACACACACACACGCAGACACACACAGCGACAGAGAGAGGTTTCTCTCTCACTCCATTTACACATCTACAGGGAGAAGGAGTCAGGAGTTTTGAAGGGCCAGCATCGAGCTCTGGGCTGAATGGTCTGCCCACGGTGGGGACAGTTAGCTGGAGGTTAACACTGGAATCTGGAGGCAATCACTCACCACAACAGGGCCCAAATTCCCAACAAAGGTCAAAGGCATTCAACATCTCCAACTCCTCCCTACACGGATCAAGAGCCAGAGCTTCCGGGAGACCTGAAGGGGTCAAAGGGTCAGGGGGGTAAGGTCAGGGGGGTAAGGTCAGGGGGGTTAAGGTCAGAGGGAGTCAGGGGGGGTAAGGTCAGGGGAGTAAAGTCATGGGGGGTAGTCAGAGGGAAAAGGTCAGGGGGGTAAGGTCAGGGGGTAAGGTCAGGGGGTAAGGTCGGGAGGTAAGATCAGGGGGGTAAGATCAGGGGGGTAAGTCAGAGGGAAAGGTCAGGGGGTAAGGTCGAGGGGTAAGGTCAGAGGGAAAAGGTCAGGGGGTAAGGTCAGGGGGGTAAGGTCAGGGGGTAAGGTCAGGGGGTAAGGTCAGAGGGAAAAGGTCGGGGGTAAGGTCAGGGGGTAAGGTCAGGGGGTAAGGTCAGGGGGTAAGGTCAGAGGGAAAAGGTCAGGGGTTAAGGTCAGGGGGGTAAGGTCAGAGGGAAAAGGTCGGGGTAAGGTCAGGGGGTAAGGTCAGAGGGAAAAGGTCAGGGGGTAAGGTCAGGGGGGTAAGGTCGGGGGGTAAGGTCAGAGGGAAAAGGTCAGAGATCAACACAAAGATACAACTAATGAGATTCTCAGTGAGATGCAAAACTGACCAGCAGTGACTGTGGTCAACAATGCCCTCACTACTACACCCTACCTCTCCCCCTCCCACCTCGCCCTTCCCCACTTTTCCCCACCCGTTTCCCCCCTCCCCTTGCCCCCCTCACCTCTCCCCCTCCCCCACCTCTCCCCTTCCCCTCCCTCCTCTC
>JAGIQG010000395.1:0-17500 GCA_024679065.1 Sphyrna mokarran | reverse complement strand
TGGGACCACATTCGCTATCCTCCAGTTCTCCGGAACCACACCCGTAACCAACGAGGACCTGAAGATCAGAGCCAGAGGCTCTGCAATCTCCTCTCTTGCCTCCCAGAGAATCATAGGGTAAATCCCGTCCGGCCCAGGGGACTTATCCAACTTCAAACCCTCAAGAATATCTAGCACATCCTCCCTATCTACTTCAATACTTTCCAGTTTGCAACCCTGTACCTCAGTGTTCTCCACAACTACATTTACATCTCCCTGCGTGAATACGAAGAGAAATATTTGTTCAGTGCCTCTCCAATCTCTTCAGGCTCCACGCACAACTTCCCACTGCTGTCTCTGACTGACCCTAATCTTGCCCTAACCAATCTTCTATTCTTAACATATCTAAAGAAAGCTTTAGGATTCTCCTTGATCCTATCAGCCAAAGTCTTCTTGTGTCCCCTTTTAGCTCTCCTCAACTCACTCTTTAGTTCCCTCCTGGCTAATCTATAGCTATCCATTGCACTAACTGAGACAGAGAGAGAGCAGAGAGGGAGAGAGACAGAGAGGGAGAGAGAGAGAGACAGAGAGGGAGAGAGACAGAGAGGGAGAGAGAGAGAGACAGAGAGGGAGAGAACAGAGATGGAGAGAGACAGAGAGAGAGCAGAGAGGGAGAGAGACAGAGAGGGAGAGAGAGAGAGAGACAGAGAGAGAGAGACAGAGAGAGAGAGAGACAGAGAGAGAGAGATAGAGAGAGAGAGAGAGAGAAAGGGACAGAGGGAGAGAGACAGAGAGGGAGAGAGACAGAGAAAGGGAGAGAGAGAGACAGAGAAGGAGAAAGAGATAGAGAGGAAAAGAGCAGAGAAAGAAAGAGAGAGAGAGACAGAGAGGGAGAGAACAGAGATAGAGAGAGACAGAGAGAGAGCAGAGAGGGAGAGAGACAGAGACAGAGAGGGAGATAGAAAGAGAGAGAGAGACAGAGAGAGAGAGACACAGAAGAGAGAGAGAGAGAGTGTGAGAGGAAAGAGGGAGAGAGAGGGAAAGGAGAAGGAGGCAGAAAGGAGAGGGAGAGTGAAGAGGAACACCAGACAGATAGAGAGAAGGTAGAAGAGAGGGAGAGAGAGAGAGAGAATGTGAGTAAGACACAAAGTCTATTAATTAGTCTCACAATTAAGGCTTACATTAACACTGCAATGAAGTTACTGTGAAAATCCCCTAGTCGCCACAATCCGGCGCCTGTTTGGGTACTCCGAAGGAGAATTTAGAACGGCCAATGCACCCTAACCAGTACGTCTCTCGGGTTGTGGAAGGAAACCGGAACACCCGCAAGAAACCCACGCAGAGACGGGGAGAACATGCAGAGTCCACACAACAGTGAATTGAACCCGGGTCCCTGGTGCAGTGAGACAGCAGTGCTAACCCACTGTGTCACCGTGTCCCCCGGGAATCGAACCCAGGTCCCTGGCGCTGTGAGACAGCAGTGCTAACCCACTGTGTCACTGTGCCCGCCCGGGGAATCGAACCCGGGTCCCTGGCGCTGTGAGACAGCAGTGCTAACCCACTGTGTCACCGTGTCCCCCGGGAATCGAACCCAGGTCCCTGGCGCTGTGAGACAGCAGTGCTAACCCACTGTGTCACTGTGCCCGCCTGGGGAATCGAACCCGGGTCCCTGGCGCTGTGAGGCAGCAGTGCTAACCCACTGTGTCACTGTGCCCCCAGGAATCAAACCTGGGAATCAAATCCAGGTCCCTGGCGCTGTGAGACAGCAGTGCTAAACCACTGTGTCACTGTGCCCCCAGGGAATCGAACCCAGGAATCGAACCCAGGTCCCTGGCGCTGTGAGACAGTAGTGCTAACCCACTGTGTCACTGTGCCCGCCCGGGGAATCGAACCCGGGTCCCTGGCGCTGTGAGACAGCAGTGCTAACCCACTGTGTCACCGTGTCCCCGGGAATCGAACCCAGGTCCCTGGCGCTGTGAGACAGCAGTGCTAACCCACTGTGTCACCGTGCCCCCAGGAATTGAACCCGGGTCCCTGGTGCTGTGAGACAGCAGTGCTAACCCACTGTGTCACCGTGTCCCCCAGGAATCGAACCCAGGTCCCTGGCGCTGTGAGACAGTAGTGCTAACACACTGTGTCACTGTGCCCCCAGGAATTGAATCTGGGTCCCTGGTGCTGTGAGACAGCAGTGCTAACCGTGGTCCCTGGCGCTGTGAGCAGTAGTGCTAACACACTGTGTCACTGTGCCCCCAGGAATTGAATCTGGGTCCCTGGTGCTGTGAGACAGCAGTGCTAACCCACTGTGTCACCGTGCCCCCAGGAATTGAATCTGGGTCCCTGGTGCTGTGAGACAGTAGTGCTAACCCACTGTGTCACTGTGCCCCCGGGAATCGAACCCGGGTCCCTGGCACTGTGAGACAGCAGTGCTAACCCACTGTGTCACCGTGCACCCGGGAATCGAACCCGGGTCTCTGGCGGTGTGAGGCAGCAGTGCTAACTCACTGTGTCACCGTGCCCACAGGAATCAAACTCAGGTCTCTGGTGCTGTGAGACAGCAGTGCTAACCCACTGTGTCACCATGCTGCCGGGGGATTAAACCCGGGTCCCTGGCTCTGTGAGACAGCAGTGCTAACCCACTGTGTCACCGTGCCCCCGGGAATCGAACCCGGGTCCCTGGCGCTGTGAGACAGCAGTACTAACCCACTGTGTCACTGTGCTGCCGGGGGATTAAACCCGGGTCCCTGGTGCTGTGAGGTAGCAGTGCTAACCCACTGTGTCACTGTGCCCCCGGGAATCGAACCCGGGTCCCTGGCACTGTGAGACAGCAGTGCTAACCCACTGTGTCACCGTGCACCCGGGAATCGAACCCGGGTCTCTGGCGGTGTGAGGCAGCAGTGCTAACTCACTGTGTCACCGTGCCCACGGGAATCGAACCCGGGTCTCTGGTGCTGTGAGACAGCAGTGCTAACCCACTGTGTCACCATGCTGCCGGGGGATTAAACCCGGGTCCCTGGCTCTGTGAGACAGCAGTGCTAACCCACTGTGTCACCGTGCCCCCGGGGAATCGAACCCGGGTCCCGGCGCTGTGAGACAGCAGTACTAACCCACTGTTTCACTGTGCTGCCGGGGATAAAAACACGGGCCCTGGTGCTGTGAGACAGCAGCGCTACTCACTGTGTCACCGTGCTCCCAGGAATCGAACCCGGGTCCCTGGTGTGTGAGACAGCAGTGCTAACCCATTGTGTCACCGTACCCCCAAGAATCGAACCCGGGTCCCTGGCACTGTGAGACAGCAGCGCTAACCCACTGTGTCACCGTGCTGCTGGGGAATAGAACCCGGGGTCCCTGGCGCTGTGAGACAGCAGTGTTAACCCACTGTGTCACCGTGCTGCCGGGGAATCGAACCCGGGTCCCTGGCGCTGTGAGACAGCAGCGCTAACCCACTGTGACACCATGCTGCCGATGAATCGAACCCGGGTCCCTGGCGCTGTGAGACAGCAGCGCTAGCCCACTGTGTCACCGTGCCCCCCCAGGGAATCGAACCCGGGTCCCTGGCGCTGTGAGACAGCAGCGTTAACCCACTGTGACACCGTGCCCGCCAGGGAATTGAACCCGTGTCCCTGGCGCTGTGAGACAGCAGTGCTACCCACTGTGTCACCGTGATGCCAGGGAATTGAACCTGGGTCCCCGGCGCTGTGAGACAGCAGTGCTAACCCACTGTGTCACCGTGAGCCAGGGAATTGAACCTGGGTCCCCGGCGCTGTGAGACAGCAGTGCTAACCCACTGTGTCACTGTGCTGCCGGGGAATGAACCCAGAGTCCCTGGCGCTGTGAGACAGCAGTGCTAACCCACTGTGTCACCGTGCACCCAGGAATTGAACCCGGGTCCCTGGCGCTGTGAGACAGCAGCGCTAACCCACTGTGTCACCATGACCCCCCGGGAATCGAAGCCGGGTCCCTGGCGCCGTGAGACAGCAGTGCTAACCCACTGTGTCACCGTGCTGCTGGGAATCGAACCCAGGTCCCTGGTGTTCTGAGACAGCAGCGCTAACCCACTGTGTCACTGTGCTGCCGGGAATCGAACCCAGAGTCCCTGGCGCTGTGAGACAGCAGCACTAACCCACTGTGTCACCGTGCACCCGGGAATTGAACCCGGGTCCCTGGCGCTGTGAGACAGCAGTGCTAACCCGCTGTGTCACTGTGCTGCCGGGTAATCGAACCCAGGTCCCTGGGCAGTCATCACACCGAGATTTGACTGGACAGCAGTAATTCCCACAGAATAACATCATCAAAGACCAGGGAGGGATCAGAGACTGCAGGAGGTTACAGAGATAGGGAGGGGGTGTAGGGGCTGGAGGAGGTTACAGAGATAGGGAGGGGTGTAGGGGCTGGAGGAGGTTACAGAGATAGGGAGGGGTGTAGGGGCTGGAGGAGGTTACAGAGATAGGGAGGGGTGTAGGGGCTGGAGGAGGTTACAGAGATAGGGAGGGGTGTAGGGGCTGGAGGAGGTTACAGAGATAGGGAGGGGTGTAGGGGCTGGAGGAGGTTACAGAGATAGGGAGGGGTGTAGGGCTGGAGGAGGTTACAGAGATAGGGAGGGGTGTAGGGGCTGGAGGAGGTTACAGAGATAGGGAGGGGGTGTAGGGGCTGGAGGAGTTACAGAGATAGGAGGGGGTGTAGGGGCTGGAGGAGGTTACAGAGATAGGGAGGGGTGTAGGGGTGGAGGAGGTTACAGAGATAGGGAGGGGGTGTACGGGGACTGGAGGAGGTTACAGAGATAGGGAGGGCGTGTAGAGGGCTGGTGGAGGTACAGAGATAGGGAGGGGGTGTCGGGTGCGGGAGGATTTTACAGAAATAGGAATGAGGTAGGGGGCTGGAGATGTTTACAGAGATAGGGAGAGGGCTTAGAGGCTGGAGGAGGTTGCAGAGATAGGGAGGGGGCGTCGTGGGCTGGAGGAAGTTACAGAGATAGCGAGGGGGTGTAGGGGGGCTGGAGGTGGTTACAGAGGTAGGGAGTGAGTGTAGGGGCTGGAGGAGGTTACAGAGATAGGGAGGGGTGTAGGGGTGGAGGAGGTTACAGAGATAGGGAGGGGTTGTAGGGGCTGGAGGAGGTTACAGAGATAGGGAGGGGTGTAGGGGCTGGAGGAGGTTACAGAGATAGGGAGGGGTGTAGGGGCTGGAGGGGTTACAGAGATAGGGAGGGGTGCAGGGGGCTGGAGGGGTTACAGAGATAGGGAGGGGGTGTAGGGGCTGGAGGAGGTTACAGAGATAGGAGGGGTGTAGGGGCTGGAGGAGGTTACAGAGATAGGGAGGGGTGTAGGGGGGGGAGGAGGTTACAGAGATAGGGAGGGTTGTAGGGGCTGGAGGAGGTTACAGAGATAGGGAGGGTTGTAGGGGCTGGAGGAGGTTACAGAGATAGGGAGGGTTGTAGGGGCTGGAGGAGGTTACAGAGATAGGGAGGGTTGTAGGGGCTGGAGGAGGTTACAGAGATAGGGAGGGTTGTAGGGGGAGGAGGAGTTACAGAGATAGGGAGGGGTTGTAGGGGCTGGAGGAGGTTACAGAGATAGGGAGGAGGTGTAGGGGCTGGAGGAGGTTACAGAGATAGGGAGGGGGGTAGGGGCTGGAGGGTTTACAGAGATAGGGAGGGGGTGTAGGGGCTGGAGGAGGTTACAGAGATAGGGAGGGGGTGTAGGGGCTGGAGGAGGTTACAGAGATAGGGAGGGGGTGTAGGGGCTGGAGGAGGTTACAGAGATAGGGAGGGGGTTGTAGGGGCTGGAGGAGGTTACAGAGATAGGGAGGGAGTGTAGGGGCTGGAGGGGGTTACAGAGATAGGGAGGGGGTGTAGGGGCTGGAGGAGGTTACAGAGATAGGGAGGGGGTTGTAGGGCTGGAGGTTACAGAGATAGGGAGGGAGGTTGGGGGCTGGAGGGGTTACAGAGATAGGGAGAGGTTGTAGGGGCTGGAGGAGGTTACAGAGATAGGGAGGGGTGTAGGGGCTGAGGGGGTTACAGAGATAGGGAGGGGGTGTAGGGGGCTGGAGGAGGTTACAGAGATAGGGAGGGAGTGTAGGGGCTGGAGGGGGTTACAGAGATAGGGAGGGGGTGTAGGGGCTGGAGGAGGTTACAGAGATAGGGAGGGAGTGTAGGGGCTGGAGGAGGGTAAAGAGATAGGGAGGGGTGTAGGGGTGGGTGTTAGAACATAGAACATAGAACAATACAGCACAAACAGGCCCTTCGGCCCACGAGTTGCGCCGATCACATCTACCAATCCACAGACCTATCTATAACCCCCTATCCTATTCTTTTCCATATACTCATCCAGAAGTCTCTTAAAAGACCCCAGTGAGTTTGCCTCAACAACCTCCGACGGCAGTCGGTTCCATTCACTCACCACCCTCTGAGTGAAAAACCTACCCCTGACATCTCCTTTGTATTTGCTTCCCTGCACCTTAAATCTGTGTCCTCTCGTAGTGACCATTTCAGCTCGGGGAAATAGTCTCTGAGAGTCCACCCTATCTATTCCTCTCAACATTTTATAAACCTCTATCAGGTCGCCTCTCAACCTACGTCTCTCCAGTGAGAAGAGTCCCAGCTCCCTCAACCTATCTTCATAAGGCCTGCCTCCCAATCCAGGCAGCATCCTTGTAAATCTCCTCTGAACCCTCTCAATAGCCTCTACATCCTTCCTATAATGAGGTGACCAGAACTGCACACAATACTCCAACTGAGGTCTGACAAGGGTCTTATAGAGCTGCATCATACCTCCTGACTCCTAAACTCTATTCCTCGAAGGTGAAGTTACTGAGAGAGAGAGAGAGAGAGCTGAGAGAGGGAGAGAGAGAGAGAGACTGAGAGAGGGAGAGAGAGAGAGAGACAGAGAGGTAGAGAGAGAGAGGGAGAGAGAGAGACTGAGAGAGGGAAGAGAGAGGGAGAGAGAGAGACTGAGAGAGGGAGAGAGCTGAGAGAGGGAGAGAGAGAGAGACTGAGAGAGGGAGAGAGAGAGAGAGAGGGAGAGAGAGAGACTGAGAGAGGGAGAGAGACTGAGAGAGGGAGAGAGAGACTGAGAGAGGGAGAGAGAGAGAGAAGCAGAGAGAAACTGAGAGATGGAGAGAGAGAGACTGAGAGAGGGAGAGAGAGAGAGACAAAAAGAGGGAGAGAGAGAGACAGAGAGACAGAGAGAGAAAGAGGGAGAAACAGAGAGACAGACAGAGAGAGAGAGAGAGAGGGCAGGAACTGATTGACAGAAACTATATGGATTTATTATTGTCACATACAATGGGATACAGTGAAAAGTATTGTTTCTTGCGTGCTATACAGACAAAGCATACCGTTCATAGAGAAGGAAAGGAGAGGGTGCAGAATGTAGTGTTACAGTCACAGCGAGGGGTGTAGAGAAAGATCAACTTAATGTGAGGTGGGTCCATTCAAAAGTCTGACAGCAGCAGGGAAGAAGCTGTTCTTGAGTCGGTCGGTACGGGACCTCAGACTTTTGTATCTTTTTCCCGATGGAAGAAGGTGGAAGAGAGAATGTCCGGGGTGTGTGGGATCCTTGATTATTCCGGCTGCTTTTCCCGAGGCAGCGGGAAGTGTAGACAGAGTCAATGGATGGGAGGCTGGTTTGTGTGATGGATTGGGGGCTACATTCACAACCCTTTGTAGTTCCTTGCGGGTCTTGGGCAGAGCAGGAGCCCAGACCAAGCTGTGATACAAACCAGAAAGAATGCTTTCTATGGGGCATCTGTAAAAGTTGGTGAGAGTCGGAGCGGACATGGCAAATTTCCTTAGTCTCCTGAGAAAGTAGAGGCGTTGGTGGGACTTTCTTAACGATAGTGTCGGCGTGGGGGGGACCAGGACAGGTTGTTGGTGATCTGGACACCGAGAAACTTGAAACTCTCGACCATTTCTACTTCTTCCCCGTTGATGTAGACAGGGGCATGTTCTCCTTCACACTTCCTGAAGTTGATGACAATCTCCTTCGTTTTGTTAACATTGAGGGAGAGAGTATTCGATGTGGGACGCAGACAAGAAAAAGGCTCGAGAGTGTGGGAGAGAACTCATCAAACAGAGGGGGGTCGAATAACCAGCCAGTTTGGATTCCCCAAGAAAGGAATTCGTCTTTGAAAGGCGAGAGAGAGAGATGGGCGAGAGAGAAAGAGATGGTGCAGTCTGAGAGAGTATTACTAGGATTAGGGTTAAATTCTGTCACTGAATGGGGAGATGTGAGACTGGGGGATCAAGTCAAACAAAAGGGTGCGATCTGGGTGTGAGCAAACGAGACAGGTGAAAAACAGCCAGCATATTGTTCCATGTCTCATTAGACGGAGCTTAGTGTGCATAACTGTCAGGGGCCCTGTACCCAAGAGAGAGAAAGAGACAAGCAGAGGATTCCTCATAATCATCGCAATGCACAGAATCGGGGTGTGATGATGAGATAGAGGGAGTCAGTGTGTGTGGGAGCCGTACCCCAGTGAGAGTCAGTGTGTGTGGGAGCCGTACCCCAGTGAGAGTCAGTGTGTGTGGGAACCGTACCCCAGTGAGAGTCAGTGTGTGTGGGAGCCGTACCCCAGTGAGAGTCAGTGTGTGTGGGAGCCGTACCCCAGTGAGAGTCAGTGTGTGTGGGAGCCGTACCCCAGTGAGAGTCAGTGTGTGTGGGAGCCGTACCCCAGTGAGAGTCAGTGTGTGTGGGGGACCCCAGTGAGAGTCAGTGTGTGTGGGGGACCCCAGTGAGAGTCAGTGTGTGTGAGGTACCCCAGTGAGAGTCAGTGTGTGTGGGGACCCGTACCCCAGTGAGAGTCAGTGTGTGTGGGAGCCGTACCCCAGTGAGAGTCAGTGTGTGTGGGAGCCGTACCCCAGTGAGAGTCAGTGTGTGTGGGAGCCGTACCCCAGTGAGAGTCAGTGTGTGTGGGACCCGTACCCCAGTGAGAGTCAGTGTGTGTGGGACCCGTACCCCAGTGAGAGTCAGTGTGTGTGGGAGCCGTACCCCAGTGAGAGTCAGTGTGTGTGGAGCCGTACCCCAGTGAGAGTCAGTGTGTGTGGGAGCCGTACTCCAGTGAGAGTCAGTGTGTGTGGAGCGTACCCCAGTGAGAGTCAGTGTGTGTGGACCCAGTGAGAGTCAGTGTGTGTGGGAGCCGTACCCCAGTGAGAGTCAGTGTGTGTGGAGCGTACCCCAGTGAGAGTCAGTGTGTGTGGGAGCCGTACCCCAGTGAGAGTCAGTGTGTGTGGGAGCCGTACCCCAGTGAGAGTCAGTGTGTGTGGGAGCCGTACCCCAGTGAGAGTCAGTGTGTGTGGGAGCCGTACCCCAGTGAGAGTCAGTGTGTGTGGGAGCCGTACCCCAGTGAGAGTCAGTGTGTGTGGGACCCGTACCCCAGTGAGAGTCAGTGTGTGTGGGAGCCGTACCCCAGTGAGAGTCAGTGTGTGTGGGAGCCGTACCCCAGTGAGAGTCAGTGTGTGTGGGACCCGTACCCCAGTGAGAGTCAGTGTGTGTGGGACCCGTACCCCAGTGAGAGTCAGTGTGTGTGGGACCCGTACCCCAGTGAGAGTCAGTGTGTGTGGGACCCGTACCCCAGTGAGAGTCAGGTGTGGGAGCCGTACCCCAGTGAGAGTCAGTGTGTGTGGGACCCGTACCCCAGTGAGAGTCAGTGTGTGTGAGACCCGTACCCCAGTGAGAGTCAGTGTGTGTGGGGGACCCCAGTGAGGGTCAGTGTGTGTGTGGGACCCCGGTGAGGGTCAGTGTGTGTGGGGGACCTCGGTGAGGGTCAGTGTGTGTGGGGGATCCCGGTGAGGGTCAGTGTGTGTGGGGGACCCCGGTGTGGGTAAGTGTGTGTGGGGGACCCCAGTGAGGGTCAGTGTGTGTGGGGGACCCCGGTGTGGGTCAGTGTGTGTGGGGGATCCCGGTGAGGGTCAGTGTGTGTGGGGGACCCCGGTGTGGGTCAGTGTGTGTGGGGGACCCGGTGAGGGTAAGTGTGTGTGGGAGACCCCAGTGTGGGTCAGTGTGTGTGGGGAATCCCGGTGAGGGTCAGTGGTGTGGGGGGTCCCGGTGAAGGTCAGTGGTGTGGGGGGACCTCGGTGAGGGTCAGTGTGTGTGGGGGACCCCAGTGTGGGTCAGTGTGGTGGGGGATCCTGGTGAAGGTCAGTGTGTGTGGGGAATCCCGGTGAGGGTCAGTGTGTGTGGGGGATCCCGGTGAGGGTCAGTGTGTGTGGGGGACCCCGGTGAAGGTCAGTGTGTGTGGGGGATCCCGGTGAGGGTAAGTGTGTATGGGGGAATCCCGGTGAGGGTAAGTCTGTGTGGGAGACCCCGGTGTGGGTCAATGTGTGTGGGGGATCCCGGTGAGGGTCAGTGTGTGTGGGGGATCCCGGTGAAGGTCAGTGTGTGTGGGGGACCTCGGTGAGGGTCAGTGTGTGTATGTGGAGTTGTGAGTGAGGCAGGGGGACAGTATGTTGCTGGATTATGGAGGCGGTTTGTGTTGGAAGTGGGTTCTTGGATCTGATGCCAGCAAGGCTGGTCAGACTGGTGCCAGTTGTATGGTTGGCACTGCGTATTGTACTGTGATTCACAGTGTTGGAATGTCTTTGCCATGAATCAGTGCCCACCACAATGAGGCAGCGAGTGATGACGGGCAGTCAGTGCCAAGCTGCTTTCTTTATCTGCTCCCCCTGTCCTGGGCAGGATGACAGAATGTAGCATTGACTCACCCACACAACACATTTCACCCAGTCAATGTTCAACTTTCACCTCCTTCTCTGCCTCACAGAGTACCACTAATCTCTCCCCACTTCTCTCTCTCTGCCTCACTTTCTCTCTTTCTCTCTCTCTGTCTGTCTCTCTGTCTGTCTGTCTGTCTCTCTCTCTCTCTTTGTCTCTCTCTCTCTGTCTCCCTCTCTCTGTCTCTGTCTCTCTCTCTCTCTCTGTCTCTCTCTCTCTCTCTCTTTGTCTCTCTCTCTCTGTCTCCCTCTCTCTGTCTCTGTCTCTCTCTCTCTCTCTGTCTCTCTCTCTCTCTGTTTCTCTCTCTCTCTGTCTCTCTCTCTCTCTGTTTCTCTCTGTCTGTCTGTCAGTCTGTCTGTCTCCTCTCTCTCTCTTGTCTCTCTCTCTCTCTGTCTCCCTCCCTTGTCTCTCTCTCTCTCTCTCTGTCTCTCTCTCTGTCTATCTCTTCTCCTCTCTGTCTCTTTCTTTGTCTCTCTCTCTCTCTCTCTTTGTCTCTCTCTCTCTGTCTCCCTCTCTGTCTCTGTCTCTCTCTCTCTCTCTGTCTCTCTCTCTCTGTCCAGTCACACACAGTGATTTTCAGGATGAGCCAGCCAATCTCTGACCATTTGGCCCATCCTGCTGTGCTATCCCCTGATTTGTTGATTCTCTATTTAGCACAGGAAGTGGGGCTAGCCACACAAACATTGCTGTCTCTCCTGCTGACCCGAACTGGCTCGAGCCCAGCTCTGTCCCACTCACAGAGTCGGCACATCAGAAGGGACCCTCGGCACCACGCAGTCTGGAGACCCAAAAAAGTCGGCATCTCTGTAATCAAATCCCACCCCATCTCATTCCTACACAGTGAGGCAAGAGTTTCACTTTCAAATCTTCAACCAGCAATGGATTCTTTACATTGGGACAGCTCCCAGAGTGAGGCACCATTCATAACCCATCAAACACTCCCGGGACAGGTACAGCACGGGGTTAGATACAGACTAAAGCTCCCTCTACACTGTCCCCCCATCAATCATTCCCAGGACAGGTACAGCACTGGGTTAGATACAGAGTAAAGCTCTCTCTACACTGTCCCCCATCAAACACTCCCAGGACAGGTACAGCATGGGGTTAGTTACAGAATAAAGCTCCCCCTACACTCCCACAGACCTTATTCTCTGATAGTGCGGCACTCCCTCAGCACTGATCCTCTGACAGTGCGGCACTCCCTAGCACTGACACTCTGACAGTGCGGCGCTCCCTCAGCACTGACCCTCTGACAGTGCAGCGCTCCCTCAGCACTGACCCTCTGACAGTGCGGCGCTCCCTCAGCACTGACCCTCTGACAGTGCGGCACTCCCTCAGCACTGACCCTCTGACAGTGCGGCACTCCCTCAGCACTGACCCTCTGACAGTGCGGCGCTCCCTCAGCACTGACCCTCTGACAGTGCGGCCTCCCTCAGCACTGACCCTCTGACAGTGCGGCTCCTCGGCTCCCTCAGCACTGACCCTCTGACAGTGCGGCTCCTCAGCACTGACCCTCTGACAGTACGGCACTCCCTCAGCACTGACCCTCTGACAGAGTGGGCGCTCCCTCACTGACCCTTGACATGCTCACTCCGTCAGCACTCCCTGACGGCGGGTCCTCAACACTGACCTCTGACAGTGCGGCCTCCTCAGCACCCCTGACAGTGCCACTCCCTCGCACTGACCCCTGACAGTGCGCGCTCCCTCAGCACTGACCCTCTGACAGTGCGGCGCTCCCTCAGCACTGACCCTCTGACAGTGCGGCGCTCCCTCAGCACTGACCCTCTGACAGTGCGGCGCTCCCTCAGCACTGACCCTCTGACAGTGCGGCGCTCCCTCGGCGCTGACCCTCTGACAGTGCGGCGCTCCCTCAGCACTGACCCTCTGACAGTGCGGCGCTCCCTCAGCACTGACCCTCTGACAGTGCTGCACTTGCTCAGTGTCTGGGTCTGTGCTGTTGGGGTGATATCAGGTGAATGGGTTTTGAATGGGGAATGCTGTGTCTGTGGGAGGTTGAGGGACAGCGATAGGTGCCTCCTGCCCTCAGGCCCTGACGATGTGTAACATCTCTTGGCAGCTGTCGAGACGGGAGTTTATGGACACCGCAAAATCCTTCAAAAGTATCAGCTGTTTGTAACTTTGCTGCTTTTATCAATGTTGGTCATTAGCAAGGGGATGTGGCAAAGGTACAGACAGCTGGCCCACTCAGCTGGACCTGTCTGTCACCATTCTCTTTTCATCTGCTCTCTCTTCCTGTCTCTCTCTCTCTCTCTCTGTTTTTCTCACTGTGTCACAGTGGCACAGTGGTTAGAACTTCTGGCTCACAACTGCCTGTGAGGAGTTTGCACATTCTCACAGTGTCTGTATGGGTTTCCTCCAGGTTCTCTGGTTTCCCCCCACCGTCCAAAAGATATGTAGGTTGAGGTGGATTGGCCATGCTAAATTGTCCCTTAATGTCCAAAGATGTGTCATCGGCTTCAGGAAGATTAACGAGAACATGCCCCTGTCTACATCAACGGGGAAGAAGTAGAAATGGTCGAGAGTTTCAAGTTTCTCGGTGTCCAGGTCACCAACAACCTGTCCTGGTCCCCCCCCGGCCATGCCGACACTATAGTTAAGAAAGTCCCACCAACGCCTCTACTTTCTCAGGAGACTAAGGAAATTTGCCATGTCCGCTCCGACTCTCACCAACTTTTACAGATGCCCCATAGAAAGCATTCTTTCTGGTTGTATCACAGCTTGGTCTGGGCTCCTGCTCTGCCCAAGACCCACAAGGAACTACAAAGGGTTGTGAATGTAGCCCCAATCCATCACACAAACCAGCCTCCCATCCATTGACTCTGTCTACACTTCCCGCTGCCTCGGGAAAAGCAGCCGGAATCATCAAGGACCCCACACACCCCGGACATTCTCTCTTCCACCTTCTTCCATCGGGAAAAAGATACAAAAGTCTGAGGTCCCGTACCGACCGACTCAAGAACAGCTTCTTCCCTGCTGCTGTCAGACTTTTGAATGGACCCACCTCACATTAAGTTGATCTTTCTCTACACCCCTCGCTGTGACTGTAACACTACATTCTGCACCCTCTCCTTTCCTTCTCTATGAACAGTATGCTTTGTCTGTATAGTGCGCAAGAAACAATACTTTGCACTATATGTCAATACATGGGACAATAATAAATCATTCCCTCTCACAGCCCCTCTGTGTTTTTCTTTGACTCTGTATCTCTGATTCTCTCAGTCTGTTGCACCCCCTCCCCCCGAAAGTTGCTTAATGGCCTCTGCCTGTGTAACAGGCTGGAGAAGGGGCTGAATGGGGCTGACTTTCACATGTAGGAAATATGAATTTGGATAATCCAGGAGACTGCAGCAAAGATTTGAAAATAGCACCTTTATTGATGATGACTCGTTAGAAGATTTCTTTTTAAAATAAATAAATTAAATAACATCTTGAATAAATAAATATTAATTAGTGTGGTGACAATGTGGTAGAATTGGACAGAGTTGTGTCCAATATCTCAGTGTCAGGAACCCTGGCTGATTTCCCCTGTCTCTCTCTCTAACCCAGGGATCACTGGACAGTGATCAGGAGCAGGAACCCTGGCTGATTTCTCCTCTCTCTCTAACCCAGGGATCACTGGACAGTGATCAGGAGCAGGAACCCTGGCTGATTTCCCCTCTCTCTCTCTCTAACCCAGGGATCACTGGACAGTGATCAGGAGCAGGAACCCTGGCTGATTTCCCCTCTCTCTCTGACCCAGGGCTACCAGGGATCAGTGATCAGGAGCAGGAACTGGCTGATTCCTTCTCTCTCTACCAGGGATCATGATCAGGAGCAGGAACTGCTGATTTCCCCTCTCTCTCTTCTAACCCAGGGATCACTGACAGTGATCAGGAGCAGGAACCCTGGCTGATTTCCCCTTCTCTCTCTCTAACCCAGGGATCACTGGACAGTGATCAGGAGCAGGAACCCTGGCTGATTTCCCCTCTCTCTCTTAACCCAGGGATCACTGGACAGTGATCAGGAGCAGGAACCCTGGCTGATTTCCCCTCTCTTCTAACCCAGGGATCACGGAGTGATCAGGAGCAGGAACCTGGCGATTTCCCCTTTCTCTCTAACCCAGGGATCAGGACAGTGATCAGGAGCAGGAACCCTGGCTGATTTCCCTCTCTTTCTAACAGGGATCACTGGACAGTGATCAGGAGAGGAACCTCTCTCTAACCCAGGATCACTGGACAGTGATCAGGAGCAGGAACCCTGGCTGATTTCCCCTCTCTCTCTAACCCAGGGATCACTGGACAGTGATCAGGAGCAGGAACCCTGGCTGATTTCCCCTCTCTCTCTCTCTAACCCGGGATCACTGGACAGTGATCAGGAGCAGGAACCTGGCTGATTCCCTCTCTCTCTGATCACTGGACAGTGATCAGGAGCAGGAACCCTGGCTGATTTCCCCTCTCTCTCTAACCCAGGGATCACTGGACAGTGATCAGGAGCAGGAACCCTGGCTGATTTCCCCTCTCTCTCTAACCCAGGGATCACTGGACAGTGATCAGGAGCAGGAACCCTGGCTGATTTCCCCTCTCTCTCTAACCCAGGGATCACTGGACAGTGATCAGGAGCAGGAACCCTGGCTGATTTCCCCTCTCTCTCTAACCCAGGGATCACTGGACAGTGATCAGGAGCAGGAACCCTGGCTGATTTCCCCTCTCTCTCTAACCCAGGGATCACTGGACAGTGATCAGGAGCAGGAACCCTGGCTGATTTCCCCTCTCTCTAACCCCAGGGATCACTGGACAGTGATCAGGAGCAGGAACCCTGGCTGATTTCCCCTCTCTCTAACCCAGGGATCACTGGACAGTGATCAGGAGCAGGAACCCTGGCTGATTCCCTCCCTCTCTAACCCAGGGATCACTGGACAGTGATCAGGAGCAGGAACCCTGGCTGATTTCCCCTCTCTCTCTCTAACCCAGGGATCACTGGACAGTGATCAGGAGCAGGAACCCTGGCTGATTTCCCCTCTCTCTCTCTAACCCAGGGATCACTGGACAGTGATCAGGAGCAGGAACCCTGGCTGATTTCCCCTCTCTCTCTCTAACCCAGGGATCACTGGACAGTGATCAGGAGCAGGAACCCTGGCTGATTTCCCCTCTCTCTCTAACCCAGGGATCACTGGACAGTGATCAGGAGCAGGAACCCTGGCTGATTTCCCCTCTCTCTCTAACCCAGGGATCACTGGACAGTGATCAGGAGCAGGAACCCTGGCTGATTTCCCCTCTCTCTCTCTAACCCAGGGATCACTGGACAGTGATCAGGAGCAGGAACCCTGGCTGATTTCCCCTCTCTCTCTCTCTTAACCCAGGGATCACTGGACAGTGATCAGGAGCAGGAACCCTGGCTGATTTCCCCTCTCTCTCTAACCCAGGGATCACTGGACAGTGATCAGGAGCAGGAACCCTGGCTGATTTCCCCTCTCTCTCTAACCCAGGGATCACTGGACAGTGATCAGGAGCAGGAACCCTGGCTGATTTCCCTCTCTCTCTCTAACCCAGGGATCACTGGACAGTGATCAGGAGCAGGAACCCTGGCTGATTTCCCCTCTCTCTCTCTCTAACCCAGGGATCACTGGACAGTGATCAGGAGCAGGAACCCTGGCTGATTTCCCCTCTCTCTCTAACCCAGGGATCACTGGACAGTGATCAGGAGCAGGAACCCTGGCTGATTTCCCCTCTCTCTCTCTAACCCAGGGATCACTGGACAGTGATCAGGAGCAGGAACCCTGGCTGATTTCCCTCTCTCTCTCTAACCAGGGATCACTGGACAGTGATCAGGAGCAGGAACCCTGGCTGATTTCCCTCTCTCTCTCACCCAGGGATCACTGGACAGTGATCAGGAGCAGGAACCCTGGTGATTTCCCCTCTCTCTCTACGGATCACTGGACAGTGATCAGGAGCAGGAACCTGGCTGATTTCCCCTCTCTCTCTAACCCAGGGATCACTGGACAGTGATCAGGAGCAGGAACCCTGGCTGATTTCCCCTCTTCTCTAAACCAGGGATCACTGGACAGTGATCAGGAGCAGGAACCCTGGCTGATTTCCCCTCTCTCTCTCTAACCCAGGGATCACTGGACAGTGATCAGGAGCAGGAACCCTGGCTGATTTCCCCTCTCTCTAACCCAGGGATCACTGGACAGTGATCAGGAGCAGGAACCCTGGCTGATTTCCCCTCTCTCTCTAACCCAGGGATCACTGGACAGTGATCAGGAGCAGGAACCCTGGCTGATTTCCCCTCTCTCTCTAACCCAGGGATCACTGGACAGTGATCAGGAGCAGGAACCCTGGCTGATTTCCCCTCTCTCTCTAACCCAGGGATCACTGGACAGTGATCAGGAGCAGGAACCCTGGCTGATTTCCCCTCTCTCTCTAACCCAGGGATCACTGGACAGTGATCAGGAGCAGGAACCCTGGCTGATTTCCCCTCTCTCTCTCTCTCTAACCCAGGGATCACTGGACAGTGATCAGGAGCAGGAACCCTGGCTGATTTCCTGTCTCTCCGCTCAATAGTTGGGGCAGTTTTTGTTTTGCTCTCCACCCCGTGTTTCCAAGGTGTTTTGTCCCTCAGCAGTTCAAACAGTCTTATAGGTCTCCCGATCTCTCACCCGTTCTTTGCTGGGTCATTGACCTCAGGTTCTGGTCGCCATGGTGACAGGCTTGAGGCCTAGTTTGGGCTCTACTCTGGGCTTTCAATGAGAAGAGGACAATTCTTGCCCCTTCCTGCCAACCTTTCTCCCCCACTCCTGATCCCTTTCCTTCACAAAGAACCCC
>JAGIQG010000394.1:0-32946 GCA_024679065.1 Sphyrna mokarran | reverse complement strand
TTGAGGGAAGACCTAGCTGGGCCTCTGACGCAAATCTTTGTCTCTCCCTTGGACACAGGTGAGGTCCCAGAGGACTGGAGGATAGCAAACGTAGTACCGTTGTTTAAAAAAGGGTCAGAGGGATAACCCAGGGAACTATAGGCCGGTGAGCTTGACTTCAGTTATAGGTAAGATAATGGAGAGGATCCTCAGGGACAGGATGTATGAGCATCTGGAGCGCTGCGATCTGATCAGGGATACGCAGCATGGCTTCATCAAGGGGAAGTCTTGTCTTACAAATCTAGTGGAATTTTTGGAAGAAGTGACAAAAACAGTTGATGAAGGACATGCTGTTGATGTCGTCTACATGGATTTCAGTAAGGCGTTCGACAAGGTTCCTCATGGTAGACTGATAGAGAAGGTGAAGGCGCATGGGATACAGGGCCGGGTATGTAGATGGGTCGAGAACTGGCTCGGGAGGAGGAGACAGAGGGTAGTAGTGGAAGGCTCTTTTTCCGGCTGGAAGCCTGTCACTAGTGGAGTGCCACAAGGCTCAGTACTAGGTCCTCTTCTATTTGTGGTCTACATAAACGACTTGGAAGTTGGGGTAGGTGGTGAGATCAGCAAATTTGCTGATGACACCAAGATGCTTGGATTGGCGGGTACAGAGGAGCAGTGCCAGGCAATACAACAGGACATAGATAGGTTGGTAGACTGGGCAGATAGATGGCAAATGGAATTTAATCCGGATAAATGCGAGGTGATGCATTTTGGCCGGAAAAATGTAGAAGAGAGTTATAGGATAAAAGGTAAAACTATACGGAGCATAGAGACGCAGAGAGACTTGGGGGTGCAGGTTCACAATTCTCTGAAGGTGTCCTCACAGGTGGAGAAGATGATAAAGAAAGCGTATAGTATGTTAGCTTTCATAGAAAAGGGTATAGAATACAAGAGTAGGAGTTTGATGTTGCAATTGTATAGAACGTTGGTTAGGCCTCACTTGGAATACTGCGTCCAGTTCTGGTCGCCGTACTATCGGAAGGATGTGGAGTCCTTGGAGAGAGTGCAGAGGAGGTTTACCAGGATGCTGCCTGGTATGGAAGGACTGTCTTATGAGGAATGATTAAATAGACTGGGGTTGGGCTCGTTGGGCCGAAGGGCCTGTTTCCCATGCTGTGTTGCTCTTTGACTTTGACTCTCTTTCTGTCTCTCTCTCTCTATCTCGTGCACTCTTCTCTTTCTCTCTCGACCTCTCTCGTTCTGTCTCATGCCCTCACTCTTTCCTGTGTCTCGCTCTGTCTTGTGCACTCTCTCACTCTGTCTCTATCTCTCTTGCTCTGCGTCGTACCCCCTCACATTCTCTCTCTCTCTCTCTCTCTCTCAGTTTATCTCTCTCTCGCTCTGTCATATGCTCTCTCTCTCTCTCCCCTTTGTGTCTCTCTGTATCTCATGCGTTCTCCCCCTCTCTCTCTTTCTCGTTCTGTCTCATGCACTCTCACTTTCTCTGTTTCTCCCTTTCTTTCTCTTTTACTCTTTCTCGTGCGCATTCTGTCTTCTTCTCTCTCATTCTCCCTTATGTCCTCTTGCTCTCCCTCTCTGTCTCTCTTTCGCTCTGCCTCTCTCTGATTCTGTCTCACGCTCTGTCTCTCTGTTCCCACCGTAGAGGGAACACATCCCCTCGCACAGGTCCAGCAATCGGATGTGGCGCCTGTCCCTATACTCTCGAGCTCAGCTAACAGGGTTAATAAGTAGCGAGGGTAGGCGGGAGAGGGCTGATGTCATGCAGACAGACCATGGTTCTGGAATGTTCCCTGTGTGCCGGGTGGGTGGTTGATGTTGTCACTTGGCCGGCTGGAGCAGGACAGGCCTGTGAGAGCGAGGTTCGCAGGACACCACCTCCCTGTCCTCGGGGCAAAGATATCTCCAGATCAGGAATGCAGATTACACACTGATCATTTCAACATTAACCCACTTCACTCTGTATCTAATACCCACACTGTATCTGTCCTGGGAGTGTTTGATGGGGGGACAGTGTAGAGGGAGCTTTACTCTGTATCTAACCCTGTGCTGTACCTGTCCTGGGAGTGTTTGATGGGGGACAGTGTAGAGGGAGCTTTACTCTGTATCTAACCCCGTGCTGTACCTGTCCTGGGAGTGTTTGATGGGGGGACAGTGTAGAGGGAGCTTTACTCTGTATCTAACCCCGTGCTGTACCTGTCCTGGGAGTGTTTGATGGGGTTTCTTGTATCTAACCCCGTGCTGTACCTGTCCTGGGAGTGTTTGATGGGGGGACAGTGTAGAGGGAGCTTTACTCTGTATCTAACCCGTGGTACCTGTCCTGGGAGTGTTTGATGGGGGACAGTGTAGAGGGAGCTTTACTCTGTATCTAACCCCGTGCTGTACCTGTCCTGGGAGTGTTTGATGGGGGGACAGTGTAGAGGGAGCTTTACTCTGTATCTAACCCCGTGCTGTACCTGTCCTGGGAGTGTTTGATGGGGGGACAGTGTAGAGGGAGCTTTACTCTGTATCTAACCCCGTGCTGTACCTGTCCTGGGAGTGTTTGATGGGGGGACAGTGTAGAGGGAGCTTTACTCTGTATCTAACCCCGTGCTGTACCTGTCCTGGGAGTGTTTGATGGGGGACAGTGTAGAGGGAGCTTTACTCTGTATCTAACCCCGTGCTGTACCTGTCCTGGGAGTGTTTGATGGGGGACAGTGTAGAGGGAGCTTTACTCTGTATCTAACCCCGTGCTGTACCTGTCCTGGGAGTGTTTGATGGGGGACAGTGTAGAGGGAGCTTTACTCTGTATCTAACCCTGTGCTGTACCTGTCCTGGGAGTGTTTGATGGGGGACAGTGTAGAGGGAGCTTTACTCTGTATCTAACCCCGTGCTGTACCTGTCCTGGGAGTGTTTGATGGGGGACAGTGTAGAGGGAGCTTTACTCTGTATCTAACCCCGTGCTGTACCTGTCCTGGGAGTGTTTGAGGGGGGACAGTGTAGAGGGAGCTTTACTCTGTATCTAACCCCGTGCTGTACCTGTCCTGGGAGTGTTTGATGGGGGGACAGTGTAGAGGGAGCTTTACTCTGTATCTAACCCCATGCTGTACCTGTCCTGGGAATGTTTGATGCGGGGCGGACAGTGTAGAGGGAGCTTTACTCTGTATCTAACCCTGTGCTGTACCTGTCCTGATAGATTGGGAGGAGCTGTAGGGTCTGGAGGGGGTTACAAAGATAGGGAGGAGGGTGTTGGGGCTGGAGGAGGGTGCTGAGACAGGGAGAGGGCATTGGAACTGGGCGACACGGTGGCACAGTGGGTTAGCACTGCTACCTCACAGTGCCAGGTACCCGGGTTCGATTCCCATCTTGGCTCTGTGTGAGGTCTGCACGTTTGTCTTGTGTATCCTCCGGTTTCCTCCCCGTAGACATTAGGGTGGATTGGTTTGGATGCTAAATTCTCCCTCAGTGTACCCGAACAGCAATGTGGGGCGACTGGGGGGGATTTTCAAAGTAACTTCATTGCACTGTTAACGTAAGGCGATTGAGTTTAAAAAAAACTTTTGGCCAATTGCGTTGTCTCTATGTATTTGTTACAGGGTTAAATTTCTCTTTGGTATACCCTCTCTGTAATCTCCCCACCGTGTTCAGGTCACTGGGTAGATAGCTCTTTGGAGTTAAGGACAGCAGGAGTGTGTGGGAGCTCGAGACAGTGGCTATGGAGCCGAGGGTGAGAATTGGGAATGTGTGGGGCAGAGATTGCAACAGGAAGAATAACATTTGGAGCATGTTTACCCAGACTTGTGAAGCTCTGATTTGGCACCGCGACAGCACAGTCTAAACAAGGGAGATTACACAGAGAGTAACAGAGATGCAAGGTCTGCGATGACTCAGAGTGGAAGCTTTGAATTCCAGTGTGGAACAACTCCTCTCTAAGGTGGAGTTGGTCCCAGCTATGGCCAAATCACCCTGACTGAACCAGGACAGAGAGGACTAAAGCCAGGCCACGTTCCCAGGGATAATCGTAGGATGCAGGAAGGGGGCCATTCGACCCATTGAATCTGCAGCAGCCACACTCCCATAACCCAAAATATTAATCCCACTAATCTCCACATCCTGGGACACTAAGGTTCAATCTCAGCCTTGGGTCACTGTCTGTGTGGAATCTGCACGTTCTCCCCATGACTGCATGGGTTTCCTCCCACAGTCTAAAGAACTGCAGATTGGCCATGCTAAATTGCTCCTTAGTGTCCAAAGATGTGCCGGTTAGGGTGGATTGGCCATGCTAAATTGCTGCTTAATGTCCAAAGATGTGCAGGTTAGGGTGGATTGGCCATGCTAAATTGCTGCTTAATGTCCAAAGATGTGCAGGTTAGTTGGATTGGCCATGCTAAATTGCCCCTTAATGTCCAAAGATGTGCAGGTTCAGTGGATTGGCTATGCTAAATTGCCCCTTAGTGTCCAAAGATGTGCCGGTTAGGGTGGATTGGCCGTGCTAAATTGCTGCTTAATGTCCAAAGATGTGCAGGTTCAGTGGATTGGCCATGCTAACTTGCCCTTTAGTGTCCAAAGATGTGCAGGTTAGTTGGATTGGCCGTGCTAAATTGTCCCTTAGTGTCCAAAGATGTGCAGGTTAGGGTGTATTGGCCGTGCTAAATTGCCCCTTAGTATCCAAAGATGTGTAGGTTAGGGTGGATTGGCCGTTGCTAAATTGTCCCTTAGTGTCCAAAGATGTGCGGGTTAGGGTGGATTGGCCATGCTAAATTGTCCCTTAGTGTCCCAAGAGATGTGTAGGTTAGGGGGATTGGCCATGCTAAATTGTCCCTTAGTGTCCAAGAGGTGGTAGCTTAGGGGGATTGTGTAAATTTCCCTTAGTGTCCAAGATGTGTAGGTTAGGGTGGATTGGCCATGCTAAATTGTCCAAAGATGTGCAGGTTAGGGGGATTGGCCATGCTAAATTGTCCCTTAGTGTCCTAAGATGTATAGGTTAGGGGGATTGGCCATGCTAAATTGTCCAAAGATGTGCAGGTTAGGGGGATTGGCCATGCTAACTTGCCTCTTAGGTCAGGGGGACTAGCTCGGGTAAACGCATGGGCTTTTGGGGGTAGGGCATGGGTGGGAATGTGGTTGGTGCAGACTCAATGGGCCGAATGACCTCCTTCTGCACTGTAGGGATTTTACGGTTCTAATTTAGCATGGCCAATCCACCCTAATCGGCACGTCTTTCAGATTGTGGGAAGAAACCGGAGCTCCCGGAGGAAACCCACGCAGACATGGGGGGAATGTGCAGACTCCACACAGACAGTGACCCGAGCTGGGAATGGAACCCTGTCTCTGAGATGCAGCAGTACTAACCACTGTGTCACTGTCTGGAGGCTTTGGTAAGGGTGCAGAAGAGGTTTGCTGCCTGGATTATAGACATGAGACATACGGAGAAGCTGGGCAGACTCAGATTGTAAGGGATGGCCTAGAACGTAGAACATTACAGCGCAGAACAGGCCCTTCGGCCTTCGATGTTGCGCTGACCAATTAAGAAAAAGCAATGACCCTCCAAACTAAACCATTCCCTTCTCTTCCATAAACTTATCAACTAACCTCTTAAACGCCACCAAACTTGGCGCATCTACAACTGCCGCAGGCAGGGCATTCCACTCCCTAACCACCCTCTGGGTAAAGAACCTACCTCTGATATCCGTCCTATAACTATCACCCCTTAATTTAAAGCTGTGTCCCCTCGTGCTAGCTTTCTCCATCCTAGGAAAAAGGCTATCACTGTCCACCCTATCTAAACCTCTAATCATCTTATATGTTTCGATTAGGTCCCCTCTTAGCCGCCTCCTTTCTAACGAAAACAACCTCAAATCCCTCAGCCTCTCTTCATAAGACCTGCCCTCCATACCAGGCAACATCCTGGTAAACCTCCTCTGTACCCTCTCCAATGCCTCCACATCTTTCTTATAATGTGGGGACCAGAACTGCACACAATACTCCAAGTGCGGCCGCACTAGAGTTTGTACAGTTGCAACATGACGTTGCGGCTCCGAAATTCAATCCCCCTACCAATAAAAGCTAAGACTCCGTATGCCTTCTTAACAACCTTATCGACTTGATTGCCTACTTTCAGGGATCTATGCACATATACACCAAGATCCCTCTGTTCATCAACACTATTAAGAATCCTACCATTAGCCCTATACTCTACACATTTGTTATTCCTGCCAAAGTGCATTACCTCACACTTTTCCACATTAAACTCCATTTGCCACCTCTCAGCCCAGCTCTGCAACTTGTCCAAGTCTCTCTGCAAACTATAACACCCCTCTTCACTATCTACCATTCCACCGACTTTAGTGTCATCTGCAAATTTACTAATCCATCCTTCAATACCCTCATCCAGATCATTTATAAAAATTACAAACAGCAGGGGCCCCAAAACAGACCCCTGAGGTACACCACTTGTCACCGAACTCCACGATGAATATCTCCCATCAACCACCACCCTCTGTCTTCTATCTGCTAGCCAATTCCTAATCCAATTAGCTAAATCACCCTCTATCCCATACATCTGCATTTTCTGCAGAAGCCTTCCATGGGACACCTTATCGAACGCCTTACTAAAGTCCATATATACCACATCAACTGCCTGCACGATGGGTTAGTGCTGCTGCCTCACAGCGCCAGGGACACGGGTTCGATTCCTAGCTCGGGTCACTGTCTGTGTGGAATCTGCACATTTTCCCTGTGTCTGTGTGGGTTTCCTTTAATCCCACTAATCTCCACATCCTGGGATACTAAGGTTCAATCTCAGCCTTGGGTCACTGTCTGTGTGGAGTCTGCACATTCTCCCCGTGTCTGCTTGAGTTTCCTCCCACAGTCTAAAGAACTGCAGATTGACCATGCTAAATTGCTCTTTAGTGTCCAAAGATGTGCGGGTTCGGTGGATTGGCCACGCTAAATTAAAGACTGTGCTGGTTAGGGTGCATTGGCCGTGCTAAATTCTCCCTCAACGTACCCGTACAGGAGTGTGGTGACGAGGGGGATTTTTACAGTAACTTCATTGCAGTGTTAATTGACCTTGACACTAATAAATAAACGTTAAAATGTTTTCTGTGGAGTGCCAGAGGCTGAGGGGGAGATCTGATAGAAGTCTATAAAATTCAGAGAGGCGTAGATGGGGTTGACAATCAGAATCCTTTTCCCAGCGTTGAAATGTCTAATACTCCGGGGCGCACACATAAGGTGAGAGAGGGGGGAAGTTAAAAGGAGATTTTGGGGTACATTTTTTTTACACAGAGAGTGGTGCATGGCTGGAATGCTGTACCAGAGATGTAGGCAGATGCAATAGGAATATTTAGATAAACCCATAAATATGTAAAAAATAGAGGGGTAGGGAGTAAGGGCAGGCAGAAGGGATTAATTTGCCCTCCTGGTTAGCACAACATAGTGGGCCGAAGGGCCTCCTCCTGCGCTGTACTGTTCTATGAGCCAAGTCAGGCAGGGCTAAACCTGGGTCAAACTGAACTGGGACAGGCAGGGATAGACCTGGGTTAAAACTGAACTGGGACAGACAGGGATAGACCTGGGGTAAAACTGAACTGGGACAGAGAGGGATAGACCTGGGTTAAAACTGAACTGGGACAGACAGGGATAGACCTGGGGTAAAACTGAACTGGGACAGACAGAGATAGACCTGGGTTAAAACTGAACTGGGACAGACAGGGATAGACCTGGGTAAAAACTGAACTGGGACAGAGAGAGATAGACCTGGGTTAAAGCTGAACTGGGACAGACAGGGATAGACCTGGGTTAAAACTGAACTGGGTCAGAGAGAGATAGACCTGGGTTAAAGCTGAACTGGGACAGACAGGGATAGACCTGGGTAAAAACTGAACTGAGACAGGCAGGGATAGACCTGGGTTAAAACTGAACTGGGACAGGCAGAGATAGACCTGGGTTAAAACTGAACTGGGACAGGCAGGAATAGACCTGGGTTAATACTGAACTGGGACAGGCAGGGATAGACCTGGGTTAAAAGTGAACTGGGACAGAGAGGGATAGACCTGTGTTAAAACTGAACTGGGACAGACAGAGATAGACCTGGGTTAAAACTGAACTGGGACAGTTAGGGATAGACCTGGGTTAAAACTGAACTGGGACAGAGAGGGATAGACCTGGGTTAAAACTGAACTGAGACAGATAGGGATAGACTGGGTTAAAACTGTACTGAGATAGACAGGGATAGACCTGGGTTAAGACTGTACTGACACAGACAGGGATAGACCTGGGTTAAAACTGTACTGAGACAGACAGGGATAGACCTGGGTTAAAACTGAACTGGGACAGGCAGGGATAGACCTGGGTTAAAACTGAACTGGGACAGACAGGGATAGATCTGGATTAAAACTGAACTGGGACAGACAGGGATAGACCTGGTTTAAAACTGAACTGGGACAGTTAGGAATAGACCTGGGTCAAACAGGGATAGACCTGGGTTAAGACTGTACTGACACAGACAGGGATAGACCTGGGTTAAAACTGAACTGGGACAGGCAGGGATAGACCTGGGTTAAAACTGAACTGGGACAGACAGGGATAGACCTGGGTTAAAACTGAACTGGGACAGGCAAGGATAGACCTGGGTTAAAACTGAACTGGGACAGTTAGGAATAGACCTGGGTCAAACTGGGATAGACATTGGTTAAAACTGAACTGAGACAGAGAGAGATAGACCTGGGTTAAAACTGAACTGGGACAGACAAGGATAGACCTGGGTCAGGACTGCACCGGAGCTGAAGGAGTTAAAATCCTGAGGCAGGCTAAAGGAGAGAGAGTCGATTTTCCAGACCCGCCTTGTGTGGAAAGGGAGCAGGCCGGGACACAGAGGGTTAAAGCTGAGTCTGTGTGTGTGTGTGTGTATGTGTATGCAGAGAGAGAGATTGCGGAGTTGTGTGTGTGCTGGGAAAGTTGTACCTCTGGGGCAAAACGGTAAGAAAAATAGCCGAAAAGTGTCATTTAAAATATAATAATGAACCTTTGTACAAACGTGGGGGGAGAGAGAGCTTCCGAAACAAATCTTGGCGGGGGGGAGGGCGGGAGAAACAGCAACTTTCTGAACTTTTCTTCTCTCAATCATCGGGAAAATAATGTCGAATCCTTTCTCGCTTTGGGAATCTTTAAGTCTCCGAAGTGGGGTTCAGGATTGCTCGTGTTTCCCGACTGGGCGGGAGAAAGTGGAGGAAAGGTTTCTTTGGTGACTGGAAAAAGTTTCGGAGCGTTGGAGGGAGGTTTTGGAGACTGAGCTAAAGCTTTAGAAAGTTTTGGAGATTGGGCAGAGCTTTGGCAAGTTTGAAGAAAGTTTTAGTGACTGGGCAAAGCTTTGGCGAGGTTGAGAAAAGTTTTGGTGACTGGGCAAAGCTTTGGCGAGATTCAGAAAAGTTTTGGTGACTGGGCAAAGCTTTGGCGAGGTTGAGAAAAGTTTTGGTGACTGGGCAAAGCTTTGGCGAGGTTGAGAAAAGTTTTGGTGACTGGGCAAAGCTTTGGCGAGATTCAGAAAAGTTTTGGTGACTGGGCAAAGCTTTGGCGAGGTTGAGAAAAGTTTTGGTGACTGGGCAAAGCTTTGGCGAGATTGAGAAAAGTTTTGGTGACTGGGCAAAGCTTTGGCGAGATTCAGAAAAGTTTTGGTGACTGGCAAAGCTTTGCGAGGTTGAGAAAAGTTTTGGTGACTGGGCAAAGCTTTGGCGAGTTAGAAAAGTTTTGGTGACTGGGCAAAGCTTTGGCGAGATTCAGAAAAGTTTTGGTGACTGGGCAAAGCTTTGGCGAGGTTGAGAAAAGTTTTGGTGACTGGGCAAAGCTTTGGCGAGGTTGGGTTTTGTGTGGGGTTTGGGGATTCAGAAAAGTTTTGGTGACTGGGCAAAGCTTTGGCGAGGTTGAGAAAAGTTTTGGTGACTGGGCAAAGCTTTGGCGAGATTCAGAAAAGTTTTGGTGACTGGGCAAAGCTTTGGCGAGATTGAGAAAAGTTTTGGTGACTTTGCTTTGTTTTCTCTCTATGTGTGTGTGTGTTTAGACCTCTTTAAGTCAAAGGATTTTAGTATGATACAAAGGGATTAAGGTGCAATAAAAACTGAACAGCTGAGGAATCATCACAAGGCAATGAAAGTGTGTTGGTGTGAATATACTGGGAGCAGTATGAAGCTCAGAGGAGAGTAACAGGATTGGGATTAGTATAGACAAGTGAAGGGAGAGTCACAGAAACAGGGATGGGGTTGGAGTGCGTCAATATCATGTGCTTGATCGAGCCAAGGCAAGGCTGGACCTGAGTTCAAACTAGATAAGAGACAGACAGAAATAGAGCCAGGTCAAAATTCAACCGGGACAGACAGAGGGAGAGCCAGGTCAAAATTAAACCGGGACAGGCAGAGGGAGAGTCAGGTCAAAATTAAACCGGGACAGGCAGAGGGAGAGTCAGGTCAAAATTAAACCGGGACAGGCAGAGGGAGACTCGGGTCAAAATTAAACCGGGACAGGCACAAATAGACCCAGGTCAAAATTAAACTGGGACAGGCAGAGGGAGACTCGGGTCAAAATTAAACCGGGACAGGCAGAGGGAGACTCGGGTCAAAATTAAACCGGGACAGGCAGAGGGAGACTCGGGTCAAAATTAAACCGGGACAGGCAGAGGGAGACTCGGGTCAAAATTAAACCGGGACAGGCAGAGGTAGACCCGGGTCAAAATTAAACCGGGACAGGCAGAGGGAGACCCGGTCAAAATTAAACTGGGACAGCAGAGGGAGACTCGGTCAAAATTAACCGGGACAGGCAGAGGGAGACTCGGGTCAAATTAAACCGGGACGCAGAGGGAACCGGGTCAAAGTTAACCGGGCAGGCAGAGGGAGACCGGGTCAAAATTAAACCGGGACAGGCAGAGGGAGACTCGGGTCAAAATTAAACCGGGACAGGCAGAGGGAGACTCGGGTCAAAATTAACCCGGGACAGCAGAGGGAGACTCGGGTCAAATTAAACCGGGACAGGCAGAGGGAGACTCGGGTCAAAATTAAACCGGGACAGGCAGAGGGAGACTCGGGTCAAAATTAAACCGGGACAGGCAGAGGGAGACTCGGGTCAAAATTAAACCGGGACAGGCAGAGGGAGACTCGGGTCAAAATTAAACCGGGACAGGCACAAATAGACCCAGGTCAAAATTAAACCGGGACAGGCAGAGGGAGACTCGGGTCAAAGTTAAACCAGGACAGGCAGAGGGAGACTCGGGTCAAAATTAAACCGGGACAGGCAGAGGGAGACTCGGGTCAAAATTAAACCGGGACAGGCAGAGGGAGACTCGGGTCAAAATTAAACCGGGACAGGCACAAATAGACCCAGGTCAAAATTAAACCGGGACAGGCAGAGGGAGACTCGGGTCAAAATTAAACCGGACGGCAGGGGACTCGGTCAAAGTTAACTGGACAGGCAGAGGGGACTCGGGTCAAAATTAAACCGGGACAGGCAGAGGGAGACTCGGGTCAAAATTAAACCGGGACAGGCAGAGGGAGACTCGGGTCAAAATTAAACCGGGACAGGCAGAGGGAGACTCGGGTCAAAATTAAACCGGGACAGGCAGAGGGAGACTCGGGTCAAAATTAAACCGGGACAGGCAGAGGGAGACCCAGGTCAAAATTAAACTGGGACACAGTGGATTAGCACTGCTGTCTCACAGCGCCAGGGACCCGGGTTCGATTCCCCAGCAGCACAGTGACACAGTGGGTTAGCGCTGCTGTCTCACAGCGCCAGTGATCCCGGGTTCGGTTCCCAGCAGCACAGTGACACAGTGGGTTAGCACTGCTGTCTCACAGTGCCAGGGACCCGGGTTCAATTCCCAGCTCGGGTCACTGCCTGCGTGGGGGCTGCACATTCTCCCCGTGTCTGCATGGGTTTCCTCCGGGTGCTCTGGTTTCCTCCCACAGTCTGAAAGATGTGTGGGTTAGGGTGCATCGGCCGTGCTGAATTGCCCCTCAGTGTTACCCAAACAGGAGTAGGGATTTTCACAGTTACTTCATTGCCATGTTAATATAAGCCGATTTGTGACACTAATAAAGTTCAGACGCAGTGTTCAGAGTTAAAAGCCTAGGAACCGATTCTGTGCACCCTCCCCCCCGCCTCGATTACATCTTCCCAATGGGGCCAGATCACAGAACGATGTGCCGTCGCCAATCTCACTCTTTCCCCCCTCGTTACAGCAGGGGTTTGTCTATAACCCTTGGTCTTTTCCAGTAATCACGAGGGTTTGATAGGGAGGGGTAGAGAGAAAATATTTTCATCTGTTTGGAGCAAGCGGACAGGAAAGTGAGACCAGAACTAGGTGTGAAATGGCCAGCAAAAAAAAGTTCGATGGAAATTTCAAGGGACACTGTTCCCTCACAGTGGGGGGAATCAGGGAGAATGTGGGACTCGCTCTCACACGGAGGGAGCGGGGAGTAGAATGTGGGACTCGCTCTCACACGGAGGGAGCGGGGAGTAGAATGTGGGACTCACTCTCACACGGAGGGAGTGGGGAGTAGAATGTGGGACTCACTCTCACACGGAGGGAGTGGGGAGTAGAATGTGGGACTCGCTCTCACACGGAGGGAGCGGGGAGTAGAATGTGGGACTCATTCTCACACGGAGGGAGCGGGGAGTAGAATGTGGGACTCATTCTCACACGGAGGGAGCGGGGATAGAATGTGGGACTCGCTCTCATCTCATTCTCACACGGAGGGGCGGGGAGTAGAATGTGGACTCATCTCACACGGAGTAGCGGGGAGTAGAATGTGGGACTCGCTCTCACACGGAGGGAGTGAGGTAGAATGTGGGACTCACTCTCACAGGGAGTGGGGTAGAATGTGGGACTCGGTCAGGGGGAGCGGGGAATGGGGAACACGGAGGGAGCGGGGAGTAGAATGTGGGCTCTCACACGGAGGGAGTGAGGTAGAATTGGGATCGCTGTCAGTGGGGGAGCGGGGAGTAGAATGTGGGACTCGCTCTCACACGGGGAGTGGGGTAGAATGTGGGACTCGCTGTCACGGGGGGAGCGGGGAGTAGAATGTGGGACTCGCTCTCACACGGAGGGAGCGGGGAGTAGAATGTGGGACTCGCTGTCACGGGGGGGAGCGGGAGTAGAATGTGGGACTCGCTCTCACACGGAGGGAGCGGGGAGTAGAATGTGGGACTCACTCTCACACAGAGGGAGCGGGGGTAGAATGTGGGACTCGCTGTCACGGGGGGGGAGCTGGAGTAGAATGTGGGACTCGCTGTCAGGGGGGGGACGGGGAGTAGAATGTGGGACTCGCTGTCAGGGGGGAGCGGGGAGTATGTGGGACTCGCTCTCACACGGGGGGAGCGGGGAGTAGAATGTGGGACTCCTCTCACAGGGGGGAGCGGGGAGTAGAATGTGGGACTTGCTCTCACACGGAGGGAGCGGGGGGTAGAATGTGGGACTCGCTGTCCACGGGGGAGCGGGGAGTAGAAATGTGGGACTCGCTCTCACACGGAGGGAGCGGGGGGTAGAATGTGGGACTCGCTGTCATGGGGGGAAGCGAATGCAAAACCGGATGGGCCAGGATCTCCCAAATCTCATTTCTGATTCCTAACTCTTGCTGCCCACCGCTGGGGGCGGGGGGAGAATAGTAGTTGTAAATGTTGTAATGGAGGCGCCCACAGAGGGAGAGGGTGGGTGGGGGCTGGGAATGTTGTGGTCCACAATGCAAAAAAGATCCATCCAAGGATTTAACGCTGCAAATATTTCAAAGGCTGATTTTTTTTAAAAAAAAACCTCATTCCCTAATTACAGAGGGTTTGGAAAGAGTTGAATTGGAAAGGACATTTCTGGAGGGATTGTGGGGGTGGGGGGGCGGGAGAATAAATTTGATGCTGTGAAGAGAGAGGGAGGGAGTGAATCGGGATAAGGAGAACAGATGGAAATGGGGATAGTGCGAACTCTCTGAGGTTACACAAGTGTGCACCCCAAGGGGAAGGGCTGCCACATTTGAGGAAGCTTCGAGTGGGTTCTGGTTAACTTGGCAAGCGGGCAAACTTGTCGCAGCGACAGAACTCCTCGGGAGGAGACTGTTTGCGTATCGATTCTGCTTCCCTGTCCCGGAAACTGTGGCGCGGAGAAGCAGCTAAAAGGTTTCTGCTCTCGTCCAATCTCTCTTTCTCTGTCTCTCTGTCTCAGGGCGAGGTCTGCTTTTGCTTCTCTCTGTTTCTCCAGGACTGGTGGGTGATTCTCAAATTATGCCCGCTCGCGTCACACTGACTCCCCCCCCCACCCCACGCACCCTCCTCCTGCCTGCCCGTGCCTGCTGCCCCACACCCTACTTGGCCCCCCGCTCCCCAACGTCGCCCGCTCCCGAACCGCCCTTCCGCCTGCTCGCTCCTGCCACTCCACCCCCCTACGTCGCCCACTCATGCACCCCACCTTCCGCCTGCTATGCTGTGCCATACCTTGCCTAACCCCCCCCTCTGCCCACTCATGCCCGCCACCCCACCCCCGGACTGGCAGGTTCCATTATTCTCCAATTTCTATAGATTATGGTTAATGAGTGTCGGGTTTGGCTATTTGACTGCAGGGTGAATTGTCCCTCAGTGTCCAAAGATGTGCAGGTTAGGGTAGATTGACCATCTTTGGGATGTGGGAGGAAACCGGAGCTCCTGGAGAAAACCCATGCAAGCACGGGGAGAATGCGCAAACTCCCACAGACACAGGCCCAAATCCATGTATCTGCACAGCACAGCGATAGTCACTGAGCTGTCGTGTTGCCTATCAGATGGTCCAGGTCAAGCGGACACTAACGACGTGAAGCACTAGGATACTCTCAAAAGATCCAAGAGCAGCCCTCTCACGACCCATCGCGTGTATGCCCCTTGTTAGACAACAAGGTGGACCAAAGCACCTGTCGGATAAAAACAAGTACAGGTTAGGGGCATTGGCCATCCTAAATTGCCCCTTACTATCCAAAGATGTGTACTTTAGGGGGATTGGCCATGCTAAATTGCCCCTCAGTATGAGATATTAACAGGATAGATATGTGCGGTGAAGGGGATGGGTCCTGGGTGCGATGTTGCAGCAGAGAGTCAGTGCATTCTGAACGGGTCAGACCGCCTCCTTCTGCACTGCAGCAAATCGAGTGACGTGATCTGATGTGTGGAAAGTGAAAAGATTTGATGGGATGTGTCTTTTTTTTCAAATGGCACGAAGGAAAGATGGGAGTGAGGGGTCAGTCCCGTTCCCAGGACTGGACCACTGGCTGTTGGTGTGGGGCACTGGGGGAGGCTGAGAGGTCTTTGGAGAGTTGGTGGGTCCGTTCCCCAGGGGTCACACTCAGGGGAGGCGGGGAAGAGGGGGTGGTGAACATTTGGCAATGAGAATGAAAGTGTTCAGTTGAATTTGTCAGGTTATTTATTTGTGTAGAATTACACAGGAATTGGGACACATTAAGTCACACTCAGAGAGAGCTGCACCCCTCCTTCCTCCCCTGTCCCCTCTCCTCTGCCCACCTCCTGCCCCCCCTCCCTGAACACTAACCAGGATGGGGTTGTGGGACATCGATCGAGAGTCGGAACACTCGCTGTCCATCACTGTAAGGCACCAGCTCACCCCGCGTCCCCTGCCGCCCCCCCCCCCCCCCCCCCCCCCCCCCGTCCACCCCGTTGTGCCAGGGTACAGGGATGTGGTGCCGGTGGGGAGGGTTGGGAGTGCGTTGGGGGGTGGGTCACAAGGGGTCTGTGAAGGATGGTGGTGGGGGTATGGGGGATGGTGTGGGAGAGCGATGTGTGTCAGAGAGGTCTAACTCCGGTCTCTTTGCAGAGTGACACCAGCCGCGGGCAGGGGTCCCAGGACTGACACAGGCTATCAACAGGACGCTGAGCCGGGCCGGTCTTCATGTAGACGGTGGCAAGGCCGAGGGGGGTGCGCGGAGGCGAGTGGACGGAGATCACCAGGAGGCAGTGAGAGCCCACGGGGGGGCGACCGGAGAGTGCGAGGGAGTATGAGAGACAGACAGCGATGGAGGTATAGGTGAGAGCGAATCACTCCCGTCTCGGGAAACCGGCACCCTCCGAAGAGAGCTGACCGTTCCCCCCCACCCGCGATTTATCCCCCCCCAACCTGCAATTTTCCCCCCCACTCTCGTCTTGCTCACCAGAACCCCCTCCCTCCCCAAGCTCCATCCCAATCCCTTCAGAGCATTTCCCTCTCTCTCAGATCTCTCCGTCCCTCCAATTCTGACCTCCTATCCTCCCCTTCTCCCTCTAATCCCTCAGTGGGAATGACTGGATTATGATTTGCCCTTTGGGTGTTGGTTGGCCTCAGTTCATTTGAGGGGGCAGCAGACACATGGGGAACAGCATCCCCCGTAAGTTACCCCCACCCCCCCCACCTCCAAGCCTCTCACCATTCCGGCTGGGGAATATAGCGACCATTCCTTCACTGTGGCTGGGATCAAAATCCCGGAACTCCCTCCCTGTGGGTGTACCTACCACACACACGGGGACTGACTGATGTCCAATAACAATCCTGGAACTCCCTCCCTAACAGCACTGTGGGTGTACCTACCCCACACACGGGGACTGACTGATGTCCAATAACAATCCTGGAACTCCCTCCCTAACAGCACTGTGGGTGTACCTACCCCACACACACGGGGACTGACTGATGTCCAATAACAATCCTGGAACTCCCTCCCTAACAGCACTGTGGGTGTACCTACACCATGTGCGGCAGGTTGAAGATGGTGGCTCCCCCACCTCCCTTCTGAAGGGGCAGTTAGGGATCGCTACTGAACGCTGGCCAGCCAGAGAGAACCACGTCCTGTGGTAGATTGGAAAGGTGGATGTAACCATAAAAAGTTCAAGTTTATTTATTAGTGTCACAAGTCGGATGACATTAACACTGCAATGAAGTTACTGTGAAAATTCCCCAGTTGCCACACTCTGGCACATGTTCGGGTTACACTGAGGGAGAATTTAGCACGGCCCAATGCACCCTAACCAGCACGTCTTTCAGACTGTGGGAGGAAACTGGAGCACCCAGAGGAAACCCACACAGACACGGGGAGAATGTGCAGACTCCACACAGACAGTGACCCAAGGCTGGGTATCAAACCCGGGTCCCTGGCGCTCAGCAGTGCTAACCCACTGTGCCGCCCAATTGATAAATGGTGACTACCCTCTGTGGCAGGTTAGGTGGAATGGCCATGCTAAATTGTCCCTTAGTATCCAAAGATGTGCAGGTTAGGGTGGATTGGCCGTGCTAAATTGTCCCTTAGTGTCCAAAGATGTGCAGGTTAGGGTGGATTGGCCGTGTTAAATTGCCCCTTAGTATCCAAAGATGTGCAGGTTAGGGTGGATTGGCCATGCTAAATTGTCCCTTAGTGTCCAAAGATGTGCAGGTTAGGGTGGATTGGCCGTGCTAAATTGCCCCTTAGTGTCCAAAGATGTGCAGCTTAGAACCTGGTTGAGGTTATGGTCGGTACAGACTCAATGGGCTGAATGGTCTCGTTCTGCACTGTGGGAACTCTATAACCAAGGGCCAATCCAACGGTGGTTGCTTGGCTCTGAGATACTTCCCTCCTGCTGCTCAATGTTGGGGAGGAGAGGGTGTACCCCTGCCTACCTCCCACCTCTTCCCGAAGCTACCCAAATCCAAGTTAATCTCCCCTCTTGCCCCGACGTATCTCTCTCTCTCTGTGAGATTCAGGCCTCCTCTGGAGCAGATGGGCCCCCTCCTCTTCCTCCTGCCTCTCGCCCAGAGCGTGTGCATGGCTGCGTTCCACTGAAACCTGGCGGATATCCAACCCCTCGTCACCCGTGGGCCTCGGGTTCAGAGAGGGAGCAGGATGAGAATAACAAGGCAGCGCGGAATGCAGTCCAGCACAGAATGAATAAACAATACTGTCAAATTATTTTCGGAACGGAGAGAGAGAGAGACTGGAAGTTTATTATTGCCACAGCAGGGAGACACAGTTTGAAATCTAATCAGCGTAGTACATCATGTATTTTGGGTCACTAACATGGGGTTATGGAGATAGGACCTGGCTGGGATTGTGTGCAGATGGGCCGAATGGCGTCCTCCTGCATTGTAAGATTCTCAGGGAAGGAGAGAGTGCAGAATGTAGAGTTACAGTCACAGCGAGGGGTGTAGAGAGAGATCAACTTAATGCGAGGTAGGTCCATTCAAAAGTCTGACAGCAGCAGGGAAGAAGCTGTTCTTGAGTCGGTCGGTACGTGACCTCAGACTTCTGTATCTTTTCCCCCGACGGAAGAAGGTGGGAGAGAGAATGTCCGTAGGGTCCCTGTGCATTTACACTAGCATGTTCCCCCTTACACTGGGGACAATTTAGCACGGCCAATCCACCCTAACCTACACATCTTTGGACACTAAGGGATAATTTAGCACGGCCAATCCACCCTAACCTACACATCTTTGGACACTAAGGGACAATTTAGCACGGCCAATCCACCCTAACCTACACATCTTTGGACTGTGGGAGGAAACCGGAGGAAACTCACGCAGACACGGTGGGGAGAACGTGCAGACTCCACACATACTGGCTGCTTTTCCCGAGGCAGCGGGAAGTGTAGACAGAGTCAACGGGTGGGTGGGGGGTTTAGTTTGCGTGATGGGAGTGGGCTGCGTTCACACGACCTTTTGTGGCTGTTCCCGGTCTCGTTCAAGCCACCAGAGTGGGAGTGGCGGAGTAGCCAGCCTTTTTGTTTTACCCCCGCAGCGAGTGAATAGTCTAGATTACAGCTCATTAGCAGGGTCGGACAAAGAAATTCCTCTGCAAAATGGCTCGTTAAGTTTCAGTTTGCTCCCTGGGGAGGCTCCACCCTGCTCCTGTTTTGTGTATTTTTGTATGTCCGAGGGATCTGGTCCCTCCCTCGATCTCTGCGCCTATCTTTGCTGTCTGTCAGCGTTCACAATGTTGTTACGGCTCAGGAAGAGGCAAAGACCGCATTCTGGTCGCTGCATTGTAAGAAAGACGTGGAGGCATTGGAAAGGGTGCAGAGGAGGTTTACGAGGATGTTGCCTGGTATGGAAGGAAGGTCTTAGGAGGAGAGGCTTGAGGTTATTTTCGTTAGAGAGAAGGCGGCTAAGAGGTGACCTAATTGAAGCATACAAGATGATCAGAGGGTTCGATAGGGTGGACAGTGAGAGCTTTCTTCCTCAGACGGAGATGGCTAACCCAAGGGGACGTAGCTTCAAATTGATGGTGGTAATTATAGGATGGATGTCAGAGGTGGGTTCTTCACTCAGCGGGTAGTAAGGGCGTGGAATGCCCTGCCTGCAGCAGTTGTGGACTCGCCAACTTTGAGGGCATTCAAATGGTCAGTGGATAGGCATATGGATAATATTGGAATATTTTAGGTTAGAGGGTCATTAGATTGGTCAGCGCAACATCGAGGGCCGAAGGGCCTGTACTGTGCTGTAATGTTCTCTGACCTGGCTGTGCGGTTCCCTGAAAATGTAACCCAGGTGGTCAAGAAGGGATACGGACATGCTTGCCTTCATTGGCCGGGGCATGGAGTACAAGAGCTTCACAAGATACAAGGAGCAGAAAGAGGCCATTCGGCCCTGCTTCACCATTCTATCCAAAACCTTGGCTCAGAAGTTTATGAGATATCGGAATTGAGTCTGCTCCGCTGTGTCTGATACATTGCTTGTCCCCATTTTCCTGCTTTCTCCCCATAACCCCCCATTCCCAATTAAAAATCTGTCCAACTCCCTCCTTAAATGTACTCACTGTCTCAGCATCCACTGCACTTTGGGGCAGTGAATCCAACAGATTCAATTGGGAGAAATAGTTACCCCCTCCAACTCTGTTTTTGCTACCCCCTCCCCCTAAGATCCCTTGACCTAGAATGTCTCACAAGGGGAAGCATCCGCTCCCGGTCCGCTTTATCTGGAACTTTCACCATCCTGTAAACCTCAATTTGATCTCTCTTCGTTCTTCTCCATCCCAGAGAGTGTGGGCCGAGACTTGTTCAATCTCTCTTCGTGTGACAGACCCGTCACCTCTGGAATCAGACTAGTGAACCTCCTCTGAACTGCCTCCTATTACACAACATTAGGGGGCCAAAACTGGTCCCCGTACTCCAGCCTCACCAGGTTAGGGGTATTATTTGGGGTATTGTGTGCGGTTCTTGGGTCTTTGCACTATCGGAAGGAGAGTGTGCAGAGAAGGCCCGCCAGCTTGTTGACCTGGCCTTGAGGGTGTTGGCTGTGAGGAGAGGTTGGATAAACCCGGATTGGTTTCGCTGGGAAGGCGGGGGATGAGGGTACACCTGGTCTACAAAATGATGAGAGGCAGGGACAGAGGGTGGATAGACAGAGGCTTGTTCTCCCGGGATGGAAGGTTCGAGGGAGGCTGGGGGGAAAGGTTTAAGGGAGATGTGTGGGGGAGGTTTTTCACCCAGAGGGTGCCTGGAATGCGCTGCCAGAGGAGGTGATAGAAGCAGGCACGTTGGCAACGCTTGAGGCATTTGGATAGGTACGTGGATAGGGAGGGAATACAGGGAAACAGACTGAGGAAGGGCAGGTTTTCTCCTCAGTTTGGTTGGGACATCTTGAGGGGCATGGCCTTGAAGGGCCGAATGGCCTGTTCCTGTTCTTCTTGGTTCCTCGAAGCCATCGTGGTTGCCCCCGGCTCTCCAAAGGAGCGACTTAGTGCCATCCCCATGGGGTCTTTTCCCCATCTCCCTGCTCATTGCTTCTATTCAAATAATCACCCTCTGGGAGGCCTCGAGTGAAGCTGGTCCCAGCACGCTTGCAGGCGGAACATTCCAGATCCCGCACCGCTTGCTGTGCGAGAAAGAATTTTCCCGCTGGCTTCTTTGGCTTGAACTCCATGTCCCTCTCCTTCTCTATCCCGTAGCGAACCAATGGCTTCTCCCTCTGTCCGGTCCCCTCACGAGGTTGAACATCTCCCTCACGTCTCCTCCAAACCTCCTCCTCTCCGAGGGGAAAGATCCCAATCTATCCGCAACAACTGAAAATTCTCATCCCTCGACCCATTCTTTTAAACCTCTCTCCTATGAGATAACATCCTTCCTACGGTAGGACCATGCACAATATCCCAGTGAGCATCGAACTGGTGTCCTGTTCAAGTGTGAGCAGAATCTTGATTTGTTACTGTCCCATGTATTGGGACACAGTGAAAAGTATTGTTTCTTGCGCACTATACAGACAAAGCATACCATTCATAGAGTACGTAGATTTGATTTATTATTGTCACACGTAGCGGGAGCGGTCGGCGCCGAGGGAGCGCCGCGCTGCGGGCGGGTCGGCGCCGAGGGAGCGCCGCGCTGCGGGCGGGTCGGCGCCGAGGGAGCGCCGCGCTGCGGGCGGGTCGGCGCCGAGGGAGCGCCGCGCTGCGGGGCGGTCGGCGCCGAGGGAGCGCCGCGCTGCGGGCGGGTCGGCGCCGAGGGAGCGCCGCGCTGCGGGCGGGTCGGCGCCGAGGGAGCGCCGCGCTGCGGGCGGGTCGGCGCCGAGGGAGCGCCGCGCTGCGGGCGGGTCGGCGCCGAGGGAGCGCCGCGCTGCGGGCGGGTCGGCGATGTGGTGGTGCAGGTGATTGGGGGTGCTGGGGGCTGGTGAGTGTGTGTAACCTGTCTCTCTCTCTCTGTCTGTGTCCAGGTGCTGCTGGGTTTTGGTCTTCATTGCGTTTCACCTGTTGATGTTCTTTCAGTGCTCCTACGCACACAGGAAGGTGAGTCTCTGTCCGTGGCCTGACCTACCCCTCCCTGCGTCAGTCAGGACACCTCACACACCTCCTGACTTGTCCATTCACCCCCCTGGGCCAGAGCATTGCTCCCAGTGGCAACTCAAACAAAACCTTTAAGAGCCTCAAGCATATTGACAGGGAAGGCTGGGAGAGATTGATTTAATTTGATTTATTATTGTCACATGTATTGGGATACAGTGAAAAGTATTGTTTCTTGCGTGCTATACAGACAAAGCATACCATTCACAGAGAAGGAAAGGAGAGTGTGCAGAATGTAGTGTTACAGTCGCAGCAAGGGGTGTAGAGAGAGATCAATTTAACGTGAGGTAGGTCCATTCAAAAGTCTGACAGCAGCAGGGAAGAAGCTGTTCTTGAGTCGGTCGGTACGGGACCTGAGACTTCTGTACCTTTTCCCCGATGGAAGAAGGTGGACCATGCTAAATTGCCCCTTAATGTCTTACTGAGAGACATCTGGAGAGAATAATTTCTACATCTACCATTAGGACAGATGTCAGAGGTAGGTTCTTTACCCAGAGGGTGGTAAGGGTATGGAATGCTTTGCCTGCGGCAGTTGTAGATGCGCCAAGTTTGGTGGCGTTTAAGAGGTTAGTTGATAAGTTTATGGATGAAAAGGGAATGGTTTAGGTTAGAGGGTCACTGCTTGTTCCTAATTGGTCGGCGCAACATCGAGGTCCAAAGGGCCTGTTCTGCGCTGTAATGTTCTATGTTCTATTGTAGAATCACTGCGGTGCAGGAGGACGCCATTTGGCCCATCAAGCCTGCATTGACCACAATTCCATCCAAGCCCTATCCCCGAAACCCCATGCATTTACCCTAGCTAGTCCTCCTGACACTGAGGCAATTTTGCACAGAAAATCCACATTCTCTGCACATCTTTGGACACTAAGGGGCAATTTAGCATGGCCAATCCACCCTAACCTGCACATCTTTGGACACTAAGGGACAATTTAGCATTCCAATCCACCCTAACCTACACATATCTTTGGACACTAAGGGACAATTTAGCATGGCCAATCCACCTAACCTGCACATCTTTAGACATGCCAATACACCTAATCACTAGGACACTAAGGGGCAATTAGCATGGCCAATCCACCCTTATCACACATCTTTGGACACTAAGGGACAATTTAGCATGGCCAATCCACCCTAACCTGCACATCTTTGGACACTAAGGGACAATTTAGCACGGCCAATCCACCCTAACCTGCACATCTTTGGACACTAAGGGACAATTTTAGCACGGCCATCCACCCTAACCTACACATCTTTGGACACTAAGGACAATTTAGCACGGCCAATCCACCCTAACCTGCACATCTTTGGACACTAAGGGACAATTTAGCACGGCCAATCCACCCTAACCTGCACATCTTTGGACACTAAGGGACAATTTAGCACGGCCAATCCACCCTAACCTGCACATCTTTGGCTGTTAGTTCTGTGTTGCGTCTGTAGCAGTTAGTGAGCGTCACAGTGGACAGACTGAATTTCTTTCTGAGAAAGTAGAAGTGTTGGTGGTGCTGTCTCAACTGTGTCGGCGTGGAGGGGGGGGCCAGGACAGGAGTGTCGCGACCTTGGGAGGGTTGTAGTGTTGGGGAGGGATTTGGAAATGGATTCACGGGATTAGGGAGGAAGGATGAGCGGGAAAGCCAGCTGCGAGAGCTTCACCCCGAGACTGAAGGGAGTCCCGTTTGTTTTGCAGGTCCCGCAGCGGAAATTGAGGCAGGTGGGGGCTTCGGCAGACGGTATTCCGGGGGTCTGGAGCTCCTGGGGCCCCTGGTCGTCCTGTTCCAGCACCTGTGGGGCGGGGGTGGCGGTACAGAGCCGGAGGTGTGTCCCTCAAGACCCCGGGGGCCAGAGGCGGACTGAGCAGCCGGGCCCCCTGTACGCCCCCCAGCCCCACGAGGAGGGCCACTGGGATCGTTACGCTGGGCGGAGGGTCTCGGCGCTGAGGCCCACTTACTCCCTCCACGTGGACGCTGACCCGCCAGCCTTGGCGAGCGGCCAGCCCTCGGCACAGCAAGATCCCAGCGTCGTCGTTGTCGCCCCGGCGAGGGAGGCGCCCAATCCGCACGCCTTCCCCCTCTACGGAGACCGGAGCGCGGCCAATCAGCCGGAGGCAGGGGTCTATGGGAGCGGCCGACCGACCAATGGGGAGAGGGCGCTGCGACAGAGGTACCGGCCGCCGTCCAATCGGGGCTCGCTCCCCCTCTACCGGCAGGACCAGCTGTCCAATCGTGACAGGCCACTGCCGGCGGCCAATGGGGCCTCGCCCTCGCGTTTCGGAGCCCTGATTGGCCGTGAGGCGGCCCCGCTCTACACCACCGAGGGATCGACCTATCAGAACGCGGCGTCGCAGCCCAGACAGAGGAGCCTGGCCAATTGGAGAGCGAGCATGGGGAACAGGAGGTCTCTGAATGGACACAACCTGCAGCCGTCCAACAGGTAAACACCCCCCCACCCTCCACCCCCGTCCAACAGGTAAACACCCCCACCCTCCACTTTCCCCTTCCAACAGGTTAACACCCCCCCCATCCCTCCACCCCACCGTCCAAAAGTAAACCCCACACCCCCAGCCCTCCACCCCACCCTCCACCCCCGTCCCGTCCCACGCCCCACCCTCCACCCCCGTCCAACAGGAACACTCCCCCACCCTCCACACCTCCACTCCCCCGCATCTCGACACCCCCCCTCCACGCCCCCCATCGAGGTAAAACAACCCCAATACCCCCTCACGCCCAAGCAATACACCTTCACACTCCCCCCACGTACCCGCCCACTCCCCGCATCTCACCCCCAATCCCTGACCCACTGTCGAGTCCCCACCCCATCCCCCCCACCCCACACTCCCCCGCCTACTCCACCCCACACACACTCCCGCCTCCCCCCCCACTCCCCCCCCTAGCCGACCACACGCCCCCCCACACTCCCCCCCCCCCCTCTCCTCAACCCCCACCTCAATCAACACAAACTCCCACCCTCCCCCTTGTCTAACAGGTAACACCACACACTCCCATAATCCCCACACCCCCCATCCAACAGCTAAACTCATCCCCAACTCCCCAGCACACCCTCCAATAGGTCACCCCCCTCGCCCCCACCTCGGTCCAACAGGTAAACACTACCCACACCCCATACCCCCTCTTCATCCAATAGGTAAACACTCGCCCCACACCCACCTCCATCCAACAGGTAATACCACCCCTCATTATCTCTCCAGCCCTCTCACCCCTCCCTATCCTGTATCCTCCTCCAGGCCCGACAACCCCCCTATCTCTGTAACCTCCTCCAGAACCTATAATCTTCCCTATTTCTATAAAATCCTCAAGCCCCTACAACACTCCTTATCTCTGTAACCTCCTCCAGCCCCTACAACCTTCCCTATCACTGTAACCCCCTCCAGCCCCTACAACCCTCCCTATCTCTGTAACCTCCTCCAGCCCCTACAACCCTCCCTATCTCTGTAACCTCCTCCAGCCCCTACAACCCTCCCTATCTCTGTAACCTCCTCCAGCCCCTACAACCCTCCCTATCTCTGTAACCTCCTCCAGCCCCTACAACCCTCCCTATCTCTGTAACCTCCTCCAGCCCCTACAACCCTCCCTATCTCTGTAACCTCCTCCAGCCCCTACAACCCTCCCTATCTCTGTAACCTCCTCCAGCCCCTACACCCCCTCTATCTCTGTAACCCCCTCCGCCCCCTACACCCCCTCCCTATCTCTGTAACCTCCTCCAGCCCTCTACACCCCCTCCCTATCTCTGTAACCTCCTCCAGCCCCCTACACCCCTCCCTATCTCTGTAACCTCCTCCAGCCCCTACACTCCCTCCCTATCTCGTAACTCCTCCCCCCCTACACCCCCTCCCTATCTCTGTAACCTCCTCCAGCCCCCTACACCCCCTCCCTATCTCTGCGTTCCTTCAATTCCGAGTTCCTCTCGAGCATCCCTCGATTCCCATCGCTCCGCCATTGGGGGCCGTGCCTTCAGCTGCTTGGGGGGCCCCTAAGCTCTGGAATTCCCTCCCTAAACCCCTCCACCTCTCTCTGTCAGTCTTGTGTGGGTGTCTGTCCCTGTCCCCACTGTCCCCTCCACCCCCATGTGGAGTTTGTAGTGAAGATGATTTTTTTCTGGATGGGTCAAACCTGCCTTCAGATCAATTTTAACCCCATCCTCGATGTCTCTCTTTTTTTTGCTGATTTCTCAGATCCCACATCCGGAGTGTGATCCGTCCCGGGCAGTACGGATACGGGAAAGTTCCCTCTGACTTCAAACTCCACAGCTCCATGTCTCACCTGCTGGCGGCGGTGACCCCAGGGCAGCGGACCACCTGGGAGAGGAGCCCTCGGCAGCCTCGCACGCCGGGGGCCGTGTCCCCCAGCGAGGGGGGCGTGAGACCCGAGGCCGGACCCGAGAGGCGGGAGCGGAGGGCGGCCGGGGAGAGGGGCGCAACGCGGGCCGGATTCCCAGCTGGGCTCAAGGGTCACCTCTCGGAGGGACTTCGCCAAGACTTCGAGGGGCAAGGAGACGATGCCCGGGGTAAAGGCTCGCTGGAGAGTTTGGGACAGCCAACGCTAGGAGCAATGGAGGGGGGAGATGGATTTCGGGGATTGGCGCTGGAGGAGCAGGTTGGCGACAAGCCTGATCGAGTAGGCCCAGACGTCTTGTCAAGGCCCCGACCCTCCTGGCCTCTCGAGCAGCCCGCTCCAGCCGCCAACTGCAGCGCGCCCGACATCGCCGCCGCCGTCTTTGTTTACCCGGCTGCCGGAATTCCCGAATCCCGCCGGGGATCGTGGACAGAGACCTCGTCGGGGCCCAGCCCCCGGAACAGGGCACCCCGGCACTCGCCAGAGGCCGGAAGCGGCCGGGAAGCGACGGGGGAGGACGCGCCCAGGGGGTCGATGGGGAGGTCCTACGGCGTGTCGGTGGAGCCCGGGGGCGAGCCCTCCGCGTCGGGGGAAGGGCCTCGGAGCGCCGGCAGGACGCGGAGGCAGGAATACCGGGTGGACGGGGATAACGTTTACCAGGACTGGAACTCTCATCAGCTGCTGACCGCGACTTGCCCGGGCAGCGAGAAGCAGTACCGGGCCTGCCACATTCTGGTAAGCCTGAAGATTTCGTTGAACCTCATGTCTGTTAGCGGGATAGTGGCTGGTAAAAACCCCTCCGCAGGGGGAACCCGGGTTCGAATCCTGCCCCAGCAGAATTTACAGTATAGGCCCTTCGGCCCTCGCTGTTGTGCCGAGCTTTGTCCAAACCCAAGATCGAGCTATCCCTCTCCCTATCATTCTGGAGTGCTCCATGTGCCTATCCAATAACCGCTTGAATGTTCCTAAAGTGTCCGACTCCACTATCACAGCAGGCAGTCCATTCCACACCCCAACCACTCTCTGAGTGAAGAATCTACCCCGGACATCCCTCCTCTATCTCCCACCTTGTATTTATGCCCCCGACTAACAGCTACATCCATCCGAGGAAATAGTCTCTGCATGTCCACTCTATCAATCCCTCTCATCATCTTATAAACCTCTATTAAGTGGCCTCTCATCCTCCTCCGCTCTAAAGGAGCCCCAGCTCCCTCAACCTTTCCTCATAAGAATCCCTACAGTGCAGGAGGCCATTCAGCCCTTCGAATCTGTACTGACCACAATCCCATCCTATCCCTGTAACCCTTCATATTTTCCCCTGCTCATCCGCCTGACACTAAGGGACAATTTGGCACGGCTAATCCACCCTAACCGGCACATCTTTGGACACTAAGGGACAATTTAGCACAGCCAATCCACTCTAACCTGCACATCTTTGGACACTAAGGGGCAATTTAACATGGCCAATCCACCCTAACCTACACGTCTTTGTACTGAGGGAGGAAGCCAGAGTACCAGGAGTAAACCCACGCAGACATGGGGAGAACGTGCAGAGTCCACACAGACAGTGACCCGAGGCTGGAATTGAAATTGGATGTGTTGCTGTAACACTATAGCGTGTGTGTGTGTGTCTCACAGTGCCAGGGTTCGATCCCCGGCTTGGGTCACTGTGTGGAGTCTGCACAATCTCTCCGTGTCTGTGTGGGTTTCCTCTGGGTGCTCCGGTTTCTTCCCATAGTCCAAAGATGTGCAGGTTAGAGTGGATTGGCCATGCTAAATTGCCCCTTAGTGTCGGGGGATTAGCAGGGGTAAACTCATGGGGTTGCGGGGGGTATAGATCCTTGGTAGGATTGTATCTAGTGCAGACTCAATGGGCTGAACGGCCTCCTCCTTCACTGCGAGGGTCCAATCCTGTCATTCAAATGGCATTATCGGCCGTGACGGGTTTGAACGTGGGGTTCCCCCCTGTAAGGTATAGCAGAGCTGCTGAATTAAAAACCTAGCGGTGATGCGCTGTGTGTCACTCTTCCTGGGGCTTTTTTTTTAAACTAACACACACACACTGTGCGGTAGGGCGCACAATGCTGTCTGTATTTATCTGTGACATTAACAAGCTGGGCGCTACAATAACAGCGCCGTATACATTACAGCGACAGTTCATTCATCTGTGGCGATGTTTGTCTCTGGTTTTGGAATCTCTGTAACTGGCCCTGGCTTGTATATTTTACAAATTGTCTGCTGACTCATTCACTGCATCGCAGTGAAAAATGACTTCTTTCATTGGCTCGCACTGTCACTCGAATCTAATCCCTAGACACTTGGGATTGGATCCTGGTCAATGGCTCGATCACAGGAACATTTCAAGAGCTTATTCAAACTGTTTTCTCTCTTCCCACCCCACCCTGCCCTCCTCTTCTCTTTCCCCCACGCTCTCTGTCTCTCTCTTTTTCCCCTGCTCTCTCTGTTTCCCTCACACTCTCTCTCTCTCTCTGTTTCCCTCACACTCTCTCTCTCTCTCTCTGTTTCCCTCACTCTCTCTCTCTCTCTGTTTTCCTCACTCTCTCTCTTTTTCCTCTGCTCTCTCTGTTTCTCTCTCTCTCTCTCTCTGTTTCCCTCACACTCTCTCTCTCGTTTTCCTCACTCTCTCTCTCTCTTTTTTCCCTGCTCTCTCGTTTTCCTCACTCTCTCTCTCTCTTTCCCCTGCTCTCTCTGTTTCTCCTCACACTCTCTCTCTTGTTTCCCTCACATCCTCTCTCTCTTTTTCTACTCTCTCTCTCTTTTTCCTCTGCTCTCTCTGTTTCTCTCTCTCTCTCTCTTTCCCCTGCTCTCTCTGTTTCCCTCACTCTCTCTCTCTGTTTTCCTCACTCTCTCTCTCTCTTTTTCCCCTGCTCTCTCTGTTTCTCTCTCTCTCTCTCTTTCCCCTGCTCTCTCTGTTTCCCTCTCTCTCTCTCTCTGTTTTCCTCTCTCTCTCTCTCTCTTTTTCCCCTGCTCTCTCTGTTTCTCTCTCTCTCTCTCTTTCCCCTGCTCTCTCTGTTTCCCTCCTCTCTCTCTTTTTCCCTCTCTCTCTCTCTCTCTTTTTCCCCTGCTCTCTTTGTTTCTCTCTCTCTCTCTTTTTCCCCTGCTCTCTCTGTTTCCCTCACTCTCTCTCTCTTTTTCCCCTGCTCTCTCTCTCTTTTTCCTCTGCTCTCTCTGTTTCTCTCTCTCTCTCTCTTTCCCCTGCTCTCTCTGTTTCCCTCACTCTCTCTCTCTGTTTTCCTCACTCTCTCTCTCTCTTTTTCCCCTGCTCTCTCTGTTTCTCTCTCTCTCTCTCTTTCCCCTGCTCTCTCTGTTTCCCTCACACTCTCTCTCTGTTTTCCTCACTCTCTCTCTCTCTTTTTCCTCTGCTCTCTCTGTTTCTCTCTCTCTCTCTCTTTCCCCTGCTCTCTCTGTTTCCCTCACACTCTCTCTCTGTTTTCCTCACTCTCTCTCTCTCTTTTTCCTCTGCTCTCTCTGTTTCTCTCTCTCTCTCTCTTTCCCCTGCTCTCTCTGTTTCCCTCACACTCTCTCTCTGTTTTCCTCACTCTCTCTCTCTCTTTTTCCCCTGCTCTCTCTGTTTCTCTCTCTCTCTCTTTTTCCCCTGCTCTCTCTGTTTCCCTCACACTCTCTCTCTTTTTCCCCTCTCTCTCTTTCCTCTCTCTCTTTCTCTTCTCTTTTTTCCCTCTCTCTCTGTTTCCCCTCTCTCTCTGTTCCTCACTCTCTCTCTCTCTTTTTCCTCTGCTCTCTCTGTTTCTCTCTCTCTCTCTCTTTCCCCTGCTCTCTCTGTTTCCCTCACACTCTCTCTCTGTTTCCCTCACTCTCTCTCTCTCTTTTTCCCCTGCTCTCTTTGTTTCTCTCTCTCTCTCTTTTTCCCCTGCTCTCTCTGTTTCCCTCACTCTCTCTCTCTGTTTCCCTCACTCTCTCTCTCTGTTTCCCTCACTCTCTCTCTCTGTTTCCCTCACTCTCTCTCTCTGTTTCCCTCACTCTCTCTCTCTGTTTCCCTCACTCTCTCTCTCTGTTTCCCTCACTCTCTCTCTCTTTTTCCCCTGCTCTCTCTGTTTCCCTCACTCTCTCTCTTTCTCTGTTTTTCCCTGCTGTTTCCCTCACTCTCTCTCTCTCTCTTTCCCCTGCTCTCTCTGTTTCCCTCACTCTCTCTCTCTGTTTCCCTCCACTCTCTCTCTGTTTCCCTCACACTCTCTCTCTGTTTCCCTCACACTCTCTCTCTGTTTCCCTCACTCTCTCTCTCTGTTTCCCTCACTCTCTCTCTCTGTTTCCCTCACTCTCTCTCTCTGTTTCCCTCACTCTCTCTCTCTGTTTCCCTCACTCTCTCTCTCTGTTTCCCTCACTCTCTCTCTCTGTTTCCCTCACTCTCTCTCTCTTTTTCCCCTGCTCTCTCTGTTTCCCTCACTCTCTCTCTTTCTCTGTTTTTCCCTGCTGTTTCCCTCACTCTCTCTCTCTCTCTTTCCCCTGCTCTCTCTGTTTCCCTCACTCTCTCTCTCTCTTTCCCTTCTCTCTCTCTGTTTCCTCACTCTCTCTCTTGTTTCCCTCACTCTCTCTCTCTGTTTCCCTCACTCTCTCTCTCTTTTTCCCCTGCTCTCTCTGTTTCCCTCACTCTCTCTCTTTCTCTGTTTTTCCGCGTTTCCCTCACTCTCTCTCTCTCTCTTTCCCCGCTCTCTCTGTTTCCTCACTCTCTCTCTCTCTTTTTCCTGCTCCTCTGTTTCCCTCACTCTCTCTCTTTCTCTGTTTTTCCCTGCTGTTTCCCTCACTCTCTCTCTCTCTCTTTTTCCCCTGCTCTCTCTGTTTCCCTCACTCTCTCTCTCTCTTTCTCTCTGTTTTTCCCTGCTGTTTCCCTCACTCTCTCTCTCTCTCTTTCCCCTGCTCTCTGTGTTTCCCTCACTCTCTCTCTTTTTCCCCTGCTCTCTCTTTCTCTCTCTCTCTCTCTCTCTGTTTTTCCCCTGCTCTCTCTGTTTCCCTCACACTCTCTCTCTGTTTTCCTCACTCTCTCTCTCTCTTTTTCCTCTGCTCTCTCTGTTTCTCTCTCTCTCTCTCTTTCCCCTGCTCTCTCTGTTTCCCTCACACTCTCTCTCTGTTTTCCTCACTCTCTCTCTCTCTTTTTCCCCTGTTCTCTCTGTTTCTCTCTCTCTCTGTTTCTCTCTCTCTCTCTCTTTCCCCTGCTCTCTCTGTTTCTCTCTCTCTCTCTCTCTATCCCCTGCTCTCTCTGTTTCTCTCTCTCTCTCTCTTTAATCAGTCGCTGGCCTGGTTCACTTTTCCTCAGGATTAAATCCTCCAGCGAGATTTCTGCAGCTCATTCACACAAACAGCTCCTCTGTCTCCCTTTAACAAATCCTCTGCTGGTTTGTGTTGGCCCAGGATTCATCCGCCTCCTGACCACCACCACCACCCCCCCACTCCCGAGAGAGAAGGGAAACTATTTTGCCCAGTTGACCTTCTCACAGCTGCCGGAACGTCCCTTGGCATGTCCGACCCCACCCTCCGTCCCGTGCCCAGTGTAACTCCTGCCCCCTCCCTCCCCTCCCCATCTGTCAATACTTAAAATTTCTTTTCTCCCAGTGTCCCAAGTAGACTGATGTTAGGGTTGGGGGTGAGGGTGGCACAGTGGGTTAGCACTGCTTCCCTCACAGGGACTCGGGTTCGATTCCCGGCTCGGGTCACTGTCTTTATGGAATTTGCACCTTCTCCCTGTGTCTGCATGGGTTTCGCCTGGATGCTCTGGTTTCTTCCCACACACCAAAGATGTGCAGGTTAGGGTGGATTGGCCGTGCTAAATTGTCCCTTAGTGTCCAAAGATGTGCATGTTAGGGGGATTGGCCGTGCTAAATTGTCCCTTAGTGTCCAAAGATGCAGGTTAGGGTGGATTGGCCGTGCTAAATTGTCCCTTAGTGTCCAAAAATGTAAGGTTATGGAATTGGCCATGCTAAATTGTTCTTAGTGTCCAAAGATCTACAGGTTAGGGTGGATTGGCCGTGCTAAATTGTCCCTTAGTGTCCAAAGATGTGCAGGTTAGGGGGATTGGCCATGCTAAATTGCTCCTTAGTGTCCAAAGATGTGCAGGTTAGGGTGGATTGGCCATGCTAAATTATTTAAGTTAATGTTTATCTATGTAGTAAACCTACATTAACAGTGCAATGAAGTTACTGTGAAAATCCCCCAGTCGCCACACTCCTGTTCAGGCTCACTGAGGGAGAATTTAGCACGGCCAAACCAGCACAGTCTTTGGACTGTGGGAGGAAACCGGAGCACCCAGAGAAAACTCAGGCAGACATGGGGAGAACATGCAGACTCCACACAGACAGTGACCCGAGCCGGGAATCGAACCCGGGTTCCTGGCAAGATATCTCTCAATCATTGTATTTGCCTCCTCATCTCTGGCAGCGCGTTCCAGGGAATTATCACCCTCTGTGCAAAAAAAAAACATTGCCCCTCACATCCCCTTTGAACCTCGCTTTTACCCTCAACCTCTGTCATTTCTATCCTGTAGCCCAGGCTGGGTGAAGTGGCAGATTCCTTCCCTTGAAGGAAGTGAGTGAACCAGGATGGGGTTTTCTGACAATCGAGAATGGTTTCGTGCGCAGCCTTGTAGGATTTTGATTCTGGAATATTTTTTTAAATTGAATGGAAACTTCACCATCTGCTGGGGTTGGGAATCGAACCCCCAGGGGTCCCTGGAGCGTTCCCGCTGCATCCCAGCTTCTCCTGGACCCAGCGTTCCATTTTGCAGGAGCTTGCGATAGGCGAGGTGGGACGACCCGAGGGTCGGGAAATGCACAAGTCTTATCAACAAGACCCCTCGCGGACACACC
>JAGIQG010000393.1:0-32950 GCA_024679065.1 Sphyrna mokarran | reverse complement strand
CATCCCTCACCTCTCCTCCCTCAGCATCCCTGACCCCTCACCTTCTCCATCCCTGACCCCTCATCCCTCAGCATCCCTGACCCCTCATCCTCTCCATCCCTGACCCCTCACCTTCTCCATCCCTGACCCCTCACCTTCTCCATCCCTGATTCCTCACAGTCCTTGACTCCTTATCCTCTCCATCACTAATCCCTCAAACCTCACCATCCCTGATACCTGATCCCTCACCATCCCTCACAAATCCTGATCCCTCACCATCCCTCACAAACCCTGATCCCTCACCATCCCTGACTCCTGATCCCTCACCATCCCTGACACCCGAACCCTTACCATCCCTCACAAACCCTGATCCCTCACCATCCCTGATACCTGATCCCTCACCATCCCTCACAAACCCTGATCCCTCACCATCCCTGACACCTGAACCCTTACCATCCCTCACAAACCCTGACCCCTCACCATCCCTGACTCCTGATCCCTCACCACCCCTGACCCCTTACTCCTCACCATCCTTCACCAACCCTCATCCCCCGTCACTCGCCATCCCTGACTCATGACCCCTCCCCATCCCTGACCCCTCACCATCCCTGACCCCTCACACTTTACAAACCCTGACCCTTTGCCATTCCTGACCCCACAACCCTCAACCACAACCATCCCTAACCATCTCTGATCTCTCAGGCCTCATCAACCCTGAACCCTCACCTCTCACCCCTTACCATCCCCGACAATTCACCAACCCCACCCCCATACCTCAACATCCCTCACCATCCCTGACCCCTCACCACCCCCAACCCTCATACCTCAACATCCCTCACCAACCCTACCCCTCAGACCTCAACATCCCTGACCCCTCACCAACCCCACCCCTCACACCTCAACATCCTCCTACCATCCCTGACCCCTCAACACCCCCACCCCCACCCCTCACCCATCAACATCCCTCACCCCTTACCAACCCCACCCCTCACACCTCACCATCCCTGACCCCTCACCACCCCCACCCCTCACACCTCAATATCCCTCACCCCTCACCAACACCACCCCTCATACCTCACCATCCCTGACAACTCATACGTCGCCATCTCTCATCCTTCACTCTTCACCAAACCTGACCCCTCACTCCTCATCTCCCTGACCCCTCACCAACCCTGACCCCTTAGCCATCATCATCCCTGACCCTTCACCATCCATGACTCCTCACCATTCATCATCACTAACCCCTCACCCTTCATGAACCCTGACCCCTCACCTCTCACAAATTCTGTTGCCTCTACATCCCTGACCCTTCACCATCCCTGACCCCTCACCATCCCTGACCCCTGACCCCTCACCATCCCTGACCTCTCACCCCTCACAAACACTGATCCCTCACCATCTCTGATCCTCTCCCTCACCCATCACCAATTCTGACCCCTCACGAATCCTGATCTCTCATACCTATGGACCTGAGCCCTCAGTCCTCATCATCCCTCATCCCTGAACAGCCCTGAACCCTCACAATCTCTCACCACTTACCCCTCACATCTCACCATTCCTGACTCCTTACCACTCACCATTCCTTAGCCCTCACCATCCCTGACCCTTCACCATCCCTGACCCCTCACCTCAACCATCCCTGAACCTTCACCCTTCACCATCCCTGACCCCTCACCTCTCACCATCCCTGACCCTTCGCCATCCCTGACCCCTCACCTCTCACCATCCCTGACCCCTCACCTCTCACCATCCCTGACCCTTCACCATCGCTGACCCCTCACCTCTCACCATCCCTGACCCCTCATCTCTCACCATCCCTGGCCCCTCAGCCCTCACCATCCCTCTCACCAACCCCGCACCATTCCTGTGTTTCATCCATCACCACCTCTGATCTGATACCCCTCACCAATCCTGAACACTGACCCTCTCCATCCCTGACCTCTCACTGCTCACTAACCCTGACCCCTCAGCAGCAACCAACCCTAACCCTTCACCCCTCACCATTCCTGAGCCCTCACCCCTCACCATCTCTGACGTCTCACCATTTCTGACCCCTCATCCCTCACCATGTCTGAACACTCACCTCTTTCCATCACCATACTTCACCAACGCTGACTCCTCATCCTGAACCATTTCTGACCCCTGACCCCTCATCATTCTTGACCTCTCACCATCCTTGAACTCCTCACCCCTCATCAACCCTGACCCTGAACCCTCAACATCCCTGATACCTCACCATCTCTGACACCTCACTATCCCTGACACCTCACCCCTCGCCAACCCTGACTGCTCAACATCTCTGACCTCTTACCCCTAACCATCTCTGACCCCTGACCCTCATCCTCATGAACGCTGACCCTTACCATCCCTGACCCCTCACTCCTCACATCCCTCACCAACCTTGACCACTCATCCCTCACCCCTCCCCATCCCTAACCCCTTAGCCCTCACCATTCCTGACCCCTGACCCCTCACCTCTCACCATCTCTGACCCCTCACCTCTCTGAGCCTTCACCCTCACCAAACCTGACCTCACACCCCTCAACAACCCTGAGCCTCACCTCGCACCAAGCCTGACTCCTGACCCCTCACCATCCCTGACCGTTCACCATCCCTGATTCTCACCCCTCACCATAAGAACATAAGAAATAGGAGCAGGAGTCGGCCATCCAGCCCCTCGAGCCTGCCCCGCCATTCAATATGGCTGATCTGTAGCGGTTCAGTACCACTTTCCCGCTTTCTCCTCGTAACCCCTAATTCCCTTGTCAATCAAAAACCTATCCACTCTTGACTTGAACATATTCAGTGAGAAAGCCTCCATCACCTCATCAGGCAGAGAATTCCAAAGATTCACCACCCTCTGCGTGAAGAAACCCCTCTGCAACTCTGATCTGAACCTCTTTCCCCCCCTTATTTTGAGGCTGTGCCCTCTAGTCCTGCTATCTTTGCTAAGTGGGAATAGTCTTTCAACCTCTACCCTATCCATCCCCTTCATTATCTTATACGTCTCTATAAGATCCCCTCTCAACCTTCTAAACTCCAAACAGTACAAACCTAGCTGATTCAGTCTCCCCTCATAATCCAATGCCTTCATCTCCGGTATCAGCCTAGTAAACCTTCTCTGCACCCCCTCCAAGGCCAATATATCCTCCCTCGAATGTGGCGACCAAAACTGCACACAGTACTCCAGCTGCAGCCTCACCAATACCCTACACAGCTGCAAAAATATCTCCCTGCTTTTATATTCTATCCCCCCCTCGCTATAAAGGCCAACATTGCATTCACCTTCTTCATCACCTGCTGCTCCTGTGTTTTTGCGATTCGTGAATAAGATTCACCAATCTTGGCTCCTCACACCTCACACACTGACCCCTCACCCCTCACAATCTCTAACCCCTCACCCCTCACCAACACTGACCCCTCACCCCTCACCATCTCTAACCCCTCACCCCTCACCAACACTGACCCCTCACCATCCCTGACCCCCATACCCCTCACCCATCACCAACACTGACCCTTCACCCCTCACCATTCCTGACCCTTCACCCATCACCATCCCTGACCGCTGACCAACCTTGACACCTCATATCTCACCATTTCTGCCCACTCACCCCTCAATAACCGTCACCCCTCACCATTCCTGACCCCTGACCCCTCACACCTTACAATTCCTGATCCCTCACCATTCTCACTTCTCACCTCTCACCAACCCTGACCCCTCACCCCTCATCAACCTTGACTCCTCTTCCCTCACCATTCCTGACCCCTCACCATCCCTGACCCCTCAGCCCTCACTGTCCCTGACCCCTTACCTCTAACTGCCCCTGATTTCTCACTCCACACCATTGCTGACCCCTCACTCGTCACCATTCCTGTCCCCTGACAAATCCGGACTTCTGACCATCTCTGACTCTTTACCCATACCTTCCCTGACCTCTTACCGCTCACCATTCTTGACCAATCACTCTCTCCCCTTACTATCCCTGACCATTGTCCAGCCCTGACCCCTCACCCCTTACCATCCCTGACCACTCTCCCTCACAAACCCTGACCCCTCAGCATCGCTGACTTCTCAACCCTGACCATCTCTGACCCCTCACCCCTCCCTGACCCCTTATCATCCCTGATCCCTGACCCTCATCCGTCATCCCTTACCATCCCTGACCATCCCTGACCCCTCACCCCTCACCATCCCTGACCCCTCACCATCCCTCAACAACCCTGACCCCTTACTCCTCATAACTCACCTTGACCCCTGACTCCTCACCATGGCTCCCCCTTCACCCTTCATCAATCCTAACACCTTACCCCTCACCCGCCTGACTTCTCACCCTCACTATCCCTGACCCCTCACCCCTCACCATCCCTGATCCCTGACCCCTCACCCCTCATTCCTCACTATCCCTGACCCCTCACCCCTCACCATCCTTCAATAACCCTCACCCCTTATCCCTCATAGCTCACCTTGACCCCTGACCCCTCACCCTTCATCAACCCTAACACCTCACCCCTCACCCACCTGACTTCTCATCCTCACTATCCCTGACCCCTCACCGTCCCTGACTCCTCAACCCTCACCATCTCTGTCCTCTCACTACCCCTCCCCATGGCTGAAGCTCTCACCATTCCTGACTCATCACTCTTCATCATCACTGACCCCTGACCCCTCACCATTCCTGACCCCTGACCCCTCACCATTCCTGACCACTCATCCGTCACCATCCGTGACCCCCACCATCCCTGAGCCCTCACCATTCCTCACCCTTCACCATCCCTCACCCCTCACCATCCCTGACACCCTCACCATCCCTGACACCCTCACCATCCCTGATCCCTCACCATCCCACACCCCTCACTATCCCTCATCTCTCACATACCTGACCCCTCATCATTCCTGACCCCTCATCCTTCATCCTGCACCATCCCTGACCCCTCACTCTCCCTGACCCCTCTGCATCCCAGACCCCTGACCCCTACCTTTCAACAACCCTGAACCCTCGCCAAACCTGACTCCTGACCCCTCACCCTCACCAACACTGACCCCTCACCATCATCAACACTGACCCCTCACCATCATCAACACTGACCCCTCACCATCATCAACACTGACCCCTCACCCTCATCAACACTGACCCCTCACCATCACCAACCTGACCCCTCACCATCATCAACACTGACCCCTCACCCTCATCAACACTGACCCCTCACCATCATCAACACTGACCCCTCACCATCTCTGATTTCTCACCATTCTTGACACCTGAGCCTTCACCCCTCAAAAATCCTCCACCATCCTCCACCTCTCACCCCTCACCATCCCTGACCCCTCACCCTTCACCCTGCACCGACCATGACCCCTCACCCCTCAGCATCTCTAACCCCTCACCCTCTCCATGCCTGGCCCCTTACTCCTCAATATCCCTCACCAACCCTCACCCATCATCCCCCACCCCTCAGCATCCCTAACCCCTCACCCTCTCCATGCCTGGCTCCTTACTCCTCAATATCCTTCACCAACCCTCACCCTCTTCACCCTTCACCATCCCTGACCCCTCACCATCCCTGACCCCTTACCATCTCTGACCCCTCACCTTAAATGATCCCTGACCTGACCTCTCAGCCCTCACCCCTCACCATCCCTGACCCCTCAATCCTTCCCAATGCGTCACCTCACCCCTCACCAACCCTGACCCCTCACCATCCCTGACCTCTCACTAAACTTGAATCGTCACCCATCACTATCCCTGACCCTTCACCCTTACCAACTGTGACCTCTCACCCTCTCTTACCCCTGACCCCTCACCAACCCTGACCCCTCCCCCCTCAGCAATCCTGACACGTCACCAGTCCTGAGACCTCAGCGCTCACCAATCCAGCCCCCTGACCCCTCACCCCTCACCAACCCTGACACATCAACATCCCTGAGCCCTCAGCCCTCACCATGCCTCACCCCTCATCATCCCTGACCCCTCACACGTCACCACCCCTGACCCCTCACCCCTGACCAATCCTGACCCCTCATCCCTCACCAAACCTGACTCCTCCCCCCCCCTCATCATCACTGACTCCTCACCCATCACCATTCTTGACCCCTCAGAAACCTTCACCATCCCTGATCTCTCATTCCCCACCATCCCTCGCCTCTCCTCCCTCATTATCCTTGACCCCGACCCTTCAGCATCTCTGACCTCTTACCCCCACCATCCCTGACTGCTTGCCCCTCACCCATCACCATAACTCACCAACCCTGACCCCTCACCCCTAATTATCCCTGACACCTTACCTTTCACCAACCCTGAGGCCTCACCCCTCACCATCTCTGACCCCTTACTCCTTGCCATTCTTCACTAACCATCACCCCTCATTGCTCATGACCCCTCAACATCCGTCACTCATAACCCCTCACCATCCCTGACCTCTCACGCTTTACAAACCCTGACCTTTTGCCATTCTGACCCCTCACTCCTCACCAAACCTGACCCCTCACTCCCCACCAAACTTATCACCTCACTCCCCACTAAACCTGACCCTGACCCCTCACCATCCCTAACCCCTCAATTCTCACCATCTCTGATCCCTCACCATTCTTGACCCCTCACCCCTCACCAATCCTGTCCCTTCAACCCTCACTAACCTTGACCCCTCACCCCTCACTATCCCTAACCCCTCACTATCCCTGACCCCTCACTATCCCTGACCCCTCACTATCCCTGACTGCCATCCTTCACCATCCCTGATCTCTCATCATCTCTGAACCCTCACCAACACTGACCCTCCACCAATCCTGACCTTTCACACATCCTCACCCCTCACCATCACTTAGCCCTCACCCCTCACCATCCCAGACCTCTCACCTCTCACCATCTCTCACCTCTCACCCCTCACCAACCGACTCTTCATCCCTTACCAGCCCTCGCCAATCCTGACCCCTCACCATCTATCTCCTCGACCCAGCACCACCTCCGACCCTCACACCTTACTAACCCTCACCCCTCCCCTCACCAACCCTGAGTACTCACTCTGACCAATCCTGACCCTACCTTTCACCGTCCCTGAGCCCTCACCGTCCCTGAGCCCTCACCATCCCTGACCCCCTCACCCATCACCATCCCTGACCCCCTCACCCATCACCATCCCTGACCCCCTCACCCATCACCATCCCTGACCCCTGACCAACCTTGGTACCTCACATCTCACCATTCCTGCCCACTCGCCCCTCAATAACCCTCACCCCTCACCAATCCTGACGCCTCACCCCTCACCATTCCTGACCCCTCACCCCACATCATCCCTGACTCCTCTTCCCTTGCTATCCCTGATCCCTCACCATCTCTGACACCTCAGCCCTCACCATCCCTGTCCCCTGACAAATCCGGAATCTGACCATCTCTGAGTCTTCAGCCATACCTTCCCTGACCCCTTACCGCTCACCATCTCTGACCCTCACCCTCATCCCTTACTATCCTGACCACTGTCCAGCCCTGACACCTCACCCCTCACCATTCCTGACACCTCACCCCTACCATCCCTCACACCTGACCAATCCTATCCCTCATGCCTCACCATCCCTGACCACTCCCCCTCACAAACCCTGACCCCTCAGCATCGCTGACTTCTCAGCCCTGACCATCTCTGACCCCTCACCCCTGCCTGATCCCTGACCCCTCACGCGTCACACTGCTTCAGCCCTGACCCCTGACCCCCTCACCCCTCCCTGATCCCTGACCCCTCACCCCTCACCATCCCAGATCCCTGGCCCCTCACCCCTCATCATCCCTGACCCCTCACCATCCTCAACAACCCTGACCCCTTACCCCTCATACCTCACCTTGACCCCTGACCCCTCACCTTCACCAACTTTAATACGTCACCCCTCACCTGCCTGACTCCTCACCCTCAGTATCCCTGACCCCTCACCATCCCTGACCCCTCACCATCCCTGACCCTAACCTCTCACCATTCCTGACCCATCACTCCTCACCATCACTGACCCCTGACCTCTCACCATTCCTGACCCCTGACCCCTCACCCTCACCATCTCTAATCACTGACCAAACATGACTCCTCACCCCTCACCATTCCTGACCCTTCACCCCCCACCAACCCTGACCCCTCATCCCTGCAAATCCCTGACCCCTCACCCCTACCATGAGGGGTTTTCACCTGGCCAAGGGACAAACCCCGAAAGCTTGTGAGTATTATCAAATCAATCGGTTGGACTGAAACCTGGTGTCAGACTCTTACTGTGTTTACCCCAGTTCAACACCCGCATCTCCACACCCTGACCCCTCACCACCCCTGACCCCTCAACACACATCCCTACCTCACCCTCCCCATCCCTCACCCCCTCACCATCCCTCACCCCCTCACCATCCCTCACCCCCTCACCATCCTCACCCCCCTCATCCCTCACCCCTCACCATCCTCACCCCCTCAACCAACCATCACCCCCGCTCACCACCCCACCCCTCACCATCCCTCACCCTCACCCCTCACCATCCTCACCCTCACAATCCCTCACCCCTCACCATCATACCCTCACCATCCCTCACCCCTCACCATCCCTCACCCCCCTGCCATCCCTCACCCCTCACCCTGCACCAACCCTCACAACCTAACCCATCACCGTCACCAACACTGACCCCTCACCCCTCACCCCGCACCAACCCTGACACCTCATCCCTCACCCCGCACCAACTCTGACACCTCACCCCTCACCCCTCACCCCGCACCAAACCTGACACCTCATCCCTCACCCCTCACCCGCACACCCTGACACATCACCCCTCACCCCTCACCCTCATTCTGCACCAACCCTGACCCCTCACCCCTCACACTGTGTCAATCATGAACCCTCACTCCTGACCCCTCACCCCTCACTCTGCACCAATCCTGACCCCTCATCCCTCACTCTGCACCAACCCTGACCCTTCACCCCTCACCCTGCACCAACCCTTACCTTTCACCCCTCACCCTGCACCAACCCTCACCCCTCACCCTGCACCAAACCTGACCCCTCATCCTGCACCAACCCTCACCCCTCACCCTGCACCAACCCTGACCCCTCACCCCTCACCCTGCACCGCACACCCGACCCCTCACCCTGCACCCACCCTGCACCCTCACCCCTCACCCTGCACCACCTGACCCTCACCGCTCACCTCTCACCCTGCACCAAACCTGACCCCTCACCCCTCACTCCTCACTCCTCACCCCTCACACCCTGACCTACCCTGCACCAACCCTGACCCTCACCCTGCACCAACTCTGACACCTCACCCCTCCACCCTGCACCAACCCTGACACCTCACCCTCACCAACCCTGACACCTCACCCCTCACCCCGCACCAACCCTGACACCTCACCCCTCACCCCGCACCAACCCTGACACATCACCCCTCACCCCTCATTCTGCACCAATCCTGACCCCTCACCCCTCACACTGCGTCAACCATGAACCCTCACTCCTGACCCCTCACCCTTCACCCCTCACCCTGTGCAAATCCTGACCCCTCACCCCTCACCCCTCACTCTGCACCAATCCTGACCCTTCATCCCTCACTCTGCACCAACCCTGACCCTTCACCCCTTACCCTGCACCAACCCTTACCCTTCACCCCTCACCCTGCACCAACCCTCACCCCTCACCCTGCACCAAACCTGACCCCTCATCCTGCACCAACCCTCACCCCTCACCCTGCACCAACCCTGACCCCTCACCCCTCACCCTGCACCAACCCTGACCCCTCACCCTCACCCTGCACCAACCCTGACCCCTCACCCTGCACCAACCCTGACCCCTCACCCCTCACCCTGCACCAACCCTGACCCCTCACCCTCACTCTGCACCAACCCTGACCCCTCACCCTGCAACAACCCTGACCCCTCACCCCTCACTCTGCACCAACCCTGACCCCTCACCCTGCAACAACCCTGACACCTCACCCCTCAGTATCCCTAACCCCTACCCGCTCCATGCCTGACCCCTTACACCTCAACATTCCTCACACATGCTCACCCATTATCCCTCACCCTTCACCATTCCTGACTCCACAACCCTCACCATCCCTGACCCCTCACTATCCCTGACCCTTCACCATCCCGACCCCTCACCATCTCTGACCCCTCACCTTAAATGACCCCTGACCTCTCAGCCCTCGCCCCTCATCATCCCTGATTCTCAGTCCTCACCAATGTGTCACCTCACCCCTCACCATCCCTGACCTCTCACCATCCCTGACCTCTCACTAAACTTGAACCCTCACCCATCACTATCCCAGACCCTTCACCCTTACCAACTGTGACCACTCACCTTCTTACCCCGACCCCTCACCAACCCTGACCCCTCACCCCTCACCAACCCTGACCCCTCACCCCTCACCAACCCTGACCCCTCACCCCTCACCAACCCTGACCCTCTCCATCCCTGAGCCCTCACCCCTCACTATCCCTGATCCCTCACCCCTCACTATCCCTGACCCTCACCCCTCACCATCACTGACCCCTCACCCCTGACCAATCCTGACTCCTCCCCCCTCACCATCACTGACTCCTCACCCGTTACCATTCCTGACCCCTCAGAAACCCTGACCCCTTACCCTTCACCATACTTAACCACTCACACCCTATCATCTCCCACCCTCTCACCATCCCAGTCCCGTCATCATCCCTCACCCTTCACTATCGCTGACCCCTCACCATCTCTCATTCCCCACCATCCCTCACCTCTTCTCCCTCACTATCCTTGACCCAACCTCTCACCCCGACAATCTCTGACTGCTTGCCTCTCACCCATCACCATAACTCGCCTATCCTGACCCCTCACCCCTCAGCATCCCTGACCCCTCACCTTCTCCATCCCTGACCCCTCACCTTCTCCATCCCTGACCCCTCACCGTTCTTGATACCTTACCCTCTCCATGACCAACCCTGACCCTCACCCCTCAACAACCCTGAGTCCTCATCCCTCACCATCCCTGACACCTGATCCCTCACCATCTCTGGCCCCTTACTCCTCACCATCCCTCACAAACCTTCACCCCTCATACTCCTCACCATCCCTCACTCATACCCCTCACCATCCCTCACTCATGACCCCTCACCATCCCTCACTCATGACCCCTCACCATCCCTCACTCATGACCCCTCACCATCCCTCACTCATGACCCCTCAGTAAGAGGTCTGATAACACCAATTTTAAATCCAACCGATTTATTTGATAGTAAACTTGCAAGCTTTCGGCTTTATGGCCTTCGTCAGGCTCATCCCTCACCATTCCTGACCCTTCACCATCCCTTTTCCCTCACCATCCCTGTCCCCTCACCATCCCTCACCCCTCACCATTCCTGACCCCTTACCATCCCTCACCCCTCACCATCCCTGACCCCTCATCCTTCACCATTGCTAAGCCCTCAACATATCTCACCTCTCACCATCTCTCACCACTCACCCTTCACCAACCTTGACTCCTCATCCCTTACCGGCCCTCGCCAATCCTGACCCTTCATCATCCCTGACCTCTCACCCCTCACCAAACCTGACCCCTGACCCCTCATCATTCCTAATCCCTGACCCCTCATCATTCCTGACCCCTCACCCGTCACCAACACTAACCCCTCATCCCTCACCATTCCTAATCCTTCACTCCTCACCATCCCTCATTATCTCTGACTGCTCAACCCTCACCCATCACCATCCCTGACCCCTCAGCATCTCTGACTCCTGACCCCTCACTGACCCTGACTCCATACCATCCCTGACATCTAACCTCCCTGACCTCTGACATCTCACCATCCCTGATCTCTCACCCCTCACCAAACCTGAACCTCACCCCTCACAAATCCTGACCCCTCATTATCCCTGACTCCTTACCCCTCACCATCTCTGACCCCTCACCAACCCTGACCCATGACCTCTCATCATCCTGACCCCTCAAACCTTCATCATCTCTGATCACTCAGCACCTATGAACCCTCACCTCTCACCATCCCTGACCCCTTACCACTCACTATCCCTGACCCCTCACCCCTCAACCCCATCCCTCACCAATCCTGACCACTCACCATCCCTGTCTTCTGACTATCTCTGATCCCTGATCATTCCTCTCTACTCACCACAATGACCCCTGACCTCTCCCCATCTCTGACCGCTCAACGCTCACCAAACCTGACCCCCTCATCCCTCACCAAACCTGACCCCCTCATCCCTCACCAATCCTGACCCCCTCATCCCTCACCAAACCTGACCCCCTCATCCCTCACTAATCCCGATGCCTCACCATCTCTGACCCCTGATCCCTGACCCCTCAACATCCCTGACCCCTCAACATCCCTGACCTCTTACCATCTCTGACTGCTCACCAGACTGACCTCTGACCATCCCTGACCCCTCATCCCTCACCATCCCTGACCCTCACTCCTCACCAATCCTGACCATTCATCCCTCACCAAACCTGACCCCTCACCATTCACCATCCCTGTCCCCTGACCATCCCTGAACCCTGCCCATCGCTGGTTCTTCACCATCCCTGACCCCTCACCATCCCTGACCCCTCACTCCTCACCATCTCTGACCCCTCACCATCCCTGACCCCTCACCATCCCTGACCCCTCACCATCTCTGACCCCTCACTCCTCACCATCTCTGACTAATCATCCGTCACCAAGCCTGATCCCTTACCCCTCAACCCTCACCACCCCTGACCCCTCACCACAATTCCTGATCCTTATTGTTCCTGACTCCTCAGCCCTCATTGTCTCTGACCCCTCACTCCTCACCCCTCACCACTCATCCCTCACCATCCCTGACCCCTCATCCATCACCTTCCCTCGCCAATTCTGATCCTTCACCATCCATCTCCTCGACCCAGCATCATCTGTGACCACTTACACCTCAAATCCCTGACCCCTCACCCTTCACGAACCCTGACCCCTCACCCTTCACGAACCCTGACCCCTCACCCTTCACGAACCCTGACCCCTCACCCTTCACGAACCCTGACCCCTCACCCCTCACGAATCCTGATCCCTCATCATCCCTGACTCCTGACCCCTCACCATCCCAGGCCCAACTACCTTCACCACGCCTCACACCTCACCAACCCTGACCCCTCACCCCTCATCATCCCTGACATCTTACCCCTCACCATCTCTAATCCCTCACCAATCCGACCCTTCACCCCTCACCATCCCTGACCCCTGAACCCTTACCAACCCTGACCCCTCACCCCTCACCAACCCTGACCCCTGAACTCTCACCAACCCAGACCCCTCACCATCCCTGACATCTTACTCCTCACCATCTCTAATCCCTCACCACTCCGACCCCTCACCCCTCACCATCCCTGACCCCTGAACCCTTACCAACCCTGACCCCTCACCCCTCACCAACCCTGACCCCTGAACCCTCACCAACCCTGACCCCTGAACCCTCACCAACCCTGACCCCTCGCCCCTCACCATCCCTGACCCTTCATCAATCCTGACCCGTCAGCCCCCACTAATTTTGACCCCTCACCATCCCTGACCCCTCACCGCTCACTAATCCTGATTCCTCACCTCTCACCAGACCTGACCCCTCACAACTCACCATCTCTGACTCCTCACCTCTCACCATTCCTGACCACTCCATCTTCACCATCCCTCCCAAGTCTGATTCCTCATTCCTCATTCTCTGACCCTCATCCTGCATTATCCATGACCCCTCACTCCTCACCAGTCCTTAGCCCTAACACCTACCAATCCGACCCCTCATCCCTCACCAACCCTGACCCCTAAACATCCCTCAACTTCTTTGACCTTTTCATCCCTCACATCCCTCACCATCTCTGACCTCTCATCCCTCACCAACCCGAATCCTCACCTCTCACCTCTTACCATCCTCTGACCCCTCACCACTCAGAATCCCTGACCCCTCATCCCTCACCATACCTGACCCTCAGCACACAACAACCCTGACCCCTCACCATCCTTGCCTCTCACCCCTCACCAACCCTGACCCCAGCCTCTTCACTATCCCTGACCACTCAGCCCTCACCATCCCTGACCTCTCACCACGCCCACCTCTCACACCTCAACATCCCATACCATCCCTAACCCCTCACCATCCCCATTCCTCACCGTCCCTGACCAGTCACCTGTCACCATCTCTCATGCTTCACTCTTCACCAAACCTGACCCTTCACCATCCGTGACTACTCACCACTCATCATCACTAACCCCTCACCCCTCATGAACCCTGACCCCTCACCTCTCACAAATTCTGTTGCTTCAACATCCCTGACCCTTCACCATTGCTGACCCCTCACCATCCCTGACCCCTCACCATCCCTGACCCTTCACCATTGCTGACCCCTCACCATCCCTGACCCCTCACCATTCCTGACCCTTCACCATCCCTGACCCCTCACCATCCCTGACCCTTCACCATCGCTGACCCCTCACCATCCCTGACCCCTCACCATTCCTGACCCTTCACCATCCCTGACCCCTCACCATCCCTGACCCTTCACCATCCCTGACCCCTCACCATCCTGACCCTTCACCATCGCTGACCCCTCACCATCCTGACCCCTCACCATCCTGACCCTTCACCATCGCTGACCCCTCACCATCCCTGACCCCTCACCATCCCTGACCCTTCACCATTCCTGACCCCTCACCATCCCTGGCCCTTCACCATCGCTGACCCCTCACCATCCCTGACCCTTCACCATCGCTGACACCTCACCATTCCTGACCCCTCACCATTCCTAACCCCTCACATCTCACCATTCCTGACCCCTTACCACTCACCATCCCTGAGCCCTCACCCCTCACCTTCCTCTCCCCAACCCGCACCATTCTTGTGCTTCACTCTGATCTGTCACCCCTCACCAACCCTGACCACTGACCCCTCTCCATCCCTCACCGCTCACAAACCCTGACCCCTCAGCAGCAACCAACCCTGACCCTTCACCCTTCATCAGCCCAGACCTCTCATCATCCCTGAACCCTCACCCCTCACCATCCCTGAACCCTCACCCCTCACCATCCCTGAACCCTCATCCCTCACCATCCCTGAATCCTCACCTTCACCATCGTGAACCCTCATCCCTCACCATCTCTGAACCGTCACCCCTCACCATCCCTGAATCCTCACCTTCACCATCGTGAACCCTCACCTCTCACCATCCCTGAACCCTCACCCCTCACCATCCCTGAACCCTCACCTTCACCATCGTGAACCCTAACCAACCTGATCTCTCACCCGTCCTATCCCTGACCACTCACCGTCCATGACCCCTCACCAACCTTGATCCCTCATCTCACACCACCCCTCACTATCCCTGACCCCTCACCCTCACCATCCCTGACCCCTCACACGTCACCAACCATCACCCCTCACCATCTAACCCCACACCCCTCACCAACCCTGACCCGTCATCGTCTCTGATCCCTCACCCCTCACGATCCTGATTTGCCACCAACTTTTATCGCTCACCCATCAGTAGCCTTGACCCCTTACCATCTCTGACCCCGAACTCCTCACCACCCCTGAAACTTCACCATCCCTCACTCTCACTATTCCTGATCCTTCAACCCCCACCATTCTGACACCTGATTGTGCCAGACCATTTATCCTTCACCATCCCCGAATCCTCACCATCCTCGACCCCTCACCATCCATATCTCAAACACTCAGCAGCCCGACCCCTCACCATTCCTGACACCCCTCAACATCCCTGACACGCTCACTTTCCATATTTCCGAACCTTCACAATCCCTGGCGACTTACCATCCATACACCAGACCCGTCACCAACTCTGATCCCTCATCCTTCAGCATCCCGAAGTCTTCACCAACCATGACGTCTCATCGTCCCTGACCACACATTTCTCAATATCCCTGACACCTCAGGAAAGTGACTGAGGTCAGATCATTCTCTGGGAGGGGGAGGGGAGTGAGGTCAGATCATTCTCTGGGTGGGGGTGGGGAGTGAGGACAGATCATTCTCTGGGTTGTGGAGGGGAGTGAGGTCAGATCATTCTCTGGGTGGGGGAGGGGAGTGAGGTCAGATCATTCTCTGGGTGGGGGAGGGGAGTGAGGTCAGATCATTCTCTGGGTGGGGGACGGGAGTGAGGTCAGATCATTCTCTGGGTGGGGGAGGGGAGTGAGTTTTCAATGCCAGATTTTATGAATTGAATGTAACCTTTAGCAGTTTTCCTGGTGGGATTCAAAGCCATGTCTCCAGAGAATGAGTCAGAGTCTGTGTATTACTGATCCACTTCGATTATCACCACATCACCATCTCCCAACTGGGAGCAAACACACTCCCTTCCCTCAGTCACAAACCATGTTGAAAGGACTTTTAACTTGTGGGTTCGGAGGTTCTCACCTCTGCCTGTTTGTAAGACCCCAAAAAATGGCCACAATGATCCAAAATGGCTCCATTCCTTTAAATTATTTTATTCCCTGATCCACTGAGCAGTTTTCTCACCCGTCCCCTCATCCTGTCTGCATGAAAATGGGTTGGGTTTTGAATTAAATTTTTAACTTGTCGGCTGACTAAAGGATTCCTATCCCTGTGTAATTGTGGGATTATTATCTGGTTGGATTTAAACCTGGTGTTGTGAGACTTCTTACTGAGCTGATTAAAGCAACGTAAACTTCTTCATTCTCAGATAGTTTCAACCAGTTTGTTTACTCTAAATAGTGTCCTTATTTACAAGATGGACAAATACAAGTAAAGGTTCAACAAGTTTATTAATAATAACACTGTTAACCCTTAAATTACCCCCATAAAACAAGAGGATTGCCCAGATTGAAGTCTCCAACCCACAAAGATGGTTTGGTTAAACTGCAGGCTCGATTCTCTGAGTCCCTCTGGTTTGTTGTGTTGAAGGTGAGTCTCGATGGCAGCTTCTTCCTTCCTTCCCTCTCTGGTCAGTCTTCCAGATGGTCAACCTCCCTCATCCTCTCTTCACTGCTGGTCTCTGAAATGTGTCCCTCTATTTCCCCTCCTGCCTGTTTGCCTTTCCAGAAACTTCTCTGGCTTCTGCTCAATGAGATCCTGGGGGACGGGGTTCCCATCCCCAGTGGGTTTCTTGATGTTTGCCTGACAGGACACCAGGGTCTGTCCCCCCACCCCCCGGTGTCCACCTCCACGCTGCTGTTTCCATGTAACCTGTTATCAGATTAAACCCACTGCAGGAACTCCCGGTGACAGAAAGTCTGGCCCAGTCTGGGTTTCTAACAATCGGCCGGTGCATTTCAACGGGGTGCAATGATCTCCTGCTAAATATCAGTCAGGGGGCAATGAGCTTTGATAGGGGGCTGATGAGTCAGACACAGACAGGTTTATGATTTGTACGACTGGCCTGCCTGAGGTTTGACTGGGTTTGATTTTTAATACATCCAATTCTTTAATTTACAATATCCAATTTTATCAGCCATAAAACGAGGCCTTGTTTATGTAAGACCCTCACCAACCCAGATCCTTCACCCCCTCACCATCTCTGACACCTTAAACCTCACCATCCCTGACCCCTCACCAACCCTGACCCCTCACCAACCCTGACCCCTCACCATCCCTGACCCCTCACCATCCTGACCCCTCACCATCCCGACCCCTCACCAACCCTGACCCCTCACCATCCCTGACCCCTCACCAACCCTGACCCTCACCATCCCTGACCCCTCACTAACCCTGACCCTCCCATCCCTGACCCCTCACCAACCCTGACCCCTCACTAACCCTGACCCCTCACTAACCCTGACCCCTCACCATCCCTGACCCCTCACCACCTGACCCCTCACCATCCTGACCCTCCACCAACCCTGACCCCTCACCATCCTGACCCTCACTAACCCTGACCCCTCACCATGCCTGACCCCTCACCATCCCTGACCCCTCACCAACCCTGACCCCTCACCATCCCTGACCCTTCACCATCCCTGACCCCTCACTAACTCTGAACCCTCACCCCTCACTGTCCTTGATCCTTCATCTCTCACCATCCCTGATCCTTCACCATCTCTGACCCCTGACCCTTCACCATCCCTGACCCCTGATCCTTAAACATCCCTGACCCCTGACCTCTAACTACCCCTCACCCCTCACCATCCCTCACCATCCCTGACCCCTCACCATCTCTTCCGCCTCACTCCTCAACAAAACTTCCACCATCTGTATCCCTGACCTCTCACTATTCCCGACCCCTCACCCCTCACCAACCCTGACCCCTCACCCCTTATCAACCCTGACCCCTCACCCCTCACTAACACTGACCCCTCACCCCTCACTAACCCTGACCCCTCAACCCTCACTATTCCTGACTCCTGACTCCTCACTGCTCACTAACCCTCACCCCTCACCAACACTGACCCTTCACCATCCCTCAACATTCCTGACCCGTCACCATTACTGACCCCTCACCAACCCTGACCCCTCACACCCTCACCATTCCTGACCCCTCACCAACCCTCACCCCTCACCATCCCTGAACAGTCACTCCTCATCATCCCCGATCTTCTGACCCCCTCATCATCCCTGACCTCTCACTCCTCACCAACCCTGACCCCTCACCCCTCATCATCCCTGATTCCTCACTATCCCTGACCCCTCATCCTTCAACATCCGTGACCCCTGACCCCTCGCTGTCTCTGACCGTCCCTGCCTCCTGACCCCTCAGCATCCCTGACCTCTTATCCCTCAGCATCCCTGACTCCTGACCATCCCTGACCCCTCACTACCCCTGACCTCTGACCATCCCTGACCCCTCACTATCCCTGACCTCTGACCATCCCTGACCCCTCACTACCCCTGACCTCTGACCATCCCTGACCCCTCTCCCCTCACCATCTCTGACTGCTCACTGTCCCTGACCCTTCACCCCTCACCAACATTGACCCCATATCCCTCACCATTGTTCACCATTCACCCCTCACCAACCCTGACCCCTCACCCCTCACCATCCCTGACCTCTCACCAATCCTGACCCCTCACCATCCCAGACTCCTGATCCCTCATCACCCCTGACCTCTCACCACACTGCACTTCTGACCCCTCAGCCCTCACAATCCTGACCCCTGACCCCTCACCATCCCTGACCCCTCACCATCCCTGGACCTTGACCCCTCACCATCCCTGATTCTTGGCCCATCATGATCGCTGACTCTTCATCCTGCACCAACCCAGACTCCTCACCCCTCATCAACCCTGACCCCTCAACATCCCTAACCCCTACCATCCCTGACTCAACATTCCTCATCATCTCTCACCCCCTCAGCGCCTCCGATCCCTCACTCCTCACCACCTCTGATCCCTCACTCCTCACCATCCCTCACCATCCCTGACCCCTCCCACCCCCTTACTCCAGATGAGATCCCTCATCATCCCTGTCCCCTCACCCCTCACTCCTCACCAACCCTGACCCCTCACCCCTCACCATCCCTGTCCCTTCACCCCTAACCAACCTGCCGTCTCATCCCTCACCACCCTGAACCCCTCACCATCACTGACCCCCGACTTGTCACCATTCCTCACCCCTCATCCCTCACCATCCCTGCCCCCTCAGCCCTCACCATCCCTGCCCCCTCAGCCCTCACCATCCCTGATCCCTCACCCTGCCTGACTGCTCACTGTCCCTGACCCCTCACCCTGCACCAACCTGACTCCTCACCCCTCACAATTCCTGATCCCTCACCCTCACCATCCCTCACCACCTACCACTTAGCAATGCTGACCCCTCACCATCCCGGACTCCTGTCCCGTCATCACCCCTGACCTCTCACCACTCTCCAGCTCTGTCCCCTCACCCCCCCAACATCTCTGACCCCTCACCATCCCTGACCGCTCACCCCTCAGCATCCTTGACCCCTCACCAACCCTGATCCCACACCAACCCTGACCCTTCACCCCTCACCAACCCATACCCTCACCAACCCTGACCCTTCACCCCTCATCATCCCCGAACCCTCATTCCTCACCATCCCTCACCCCTCATCAACCCTGACACCTCACCATCCCTCACCCCTCATCGACCCTGACACCTCACCATCCCTCACCCCTCATCGACCCTGACACCTCACCATCCCTCACCCCTCATCGACCCTGACACCTCACCATCCCTCACCCCTCATCGACCCGACACCTCACCATCCCTCACCCCTCATCGACCCTGACACCTCACCATCCCTCACCCCTCATCACCCTGACACCTCACCATCCCTCACCCCTCATCAACCCTGACACCTCACCATCCCTCACCCCTCATCAACCCTGACACCTCACCATCCCTCACCCCTCATCAACCCTGACACCTCACCATCCCTCACCCCTCATCAACCCTGACACCTCACCATCCCTCACCCCTCATCAACCCTGACACCTCACCATCCCTCACCCCTCACCTTCTGTGAACCCTCATCCTGCACCATCTCTGACCTCTCAACCCTCACCCCTCACCATTCCTGACCCTCACCCCTCATCCCTCACCAACTCTGACACCTCTGACACCTCACCATCCCTAACCCCTCACCATTTCTGATCCTTAGCCATCCCTCAGCCCTCACCAACTCTCACCCCTCACTATCCCTCAATCCTCACTCAACAACACTCACTTTTCATCCCTCACAAACCTTGACCCCTCAATATCCCTGACCCTCAATCCTCTATATTCCTGACCCCTCACCCCTCATAAAAACTGACCCCTCACTATTGTTGACTCCTCACCATCCATGAACCCTCACTCCTCACCACTCACCAACCCTGACCCCTCACCCCTCACCCCTCACTCTCCCTGACCATTGACCCTTCACTATTCCTGACCCCTGACCCTTCAGCATTCCTAACCCCTCACCACCCACCAACCCTGACCCCACACCACTCATCATCCCTTACACCTCACTATCCCTGATCACTCACCATCCTTCACCACTCACCCCCTCACTATCCCTGATCCTTCACAATCCCCCATCCCTGACCCCTGACGTGCCTACCATCCCTCACCCCTTATGCCTCACTTACCCTGACTCCTCACTGCTCACCAGCATCTCTGACCCCTCACTATCCCTCACCCCTAACCATCCCTGACCTCTGATCCCTCACCATCTATAACTCCTCGTCCCTCACCATCCCAGACCATTCACTATCCCTGACCCCTGACCCATCACCATCTCTGACCCCATCATCCCTGATCCCTCACCATCACTAACCCCTCACTGCGAACCGTTCCTAATCCTTCAACCCTCACCATCACTGAACACTGACCAACTCCCACACTCATATCTCACCATCCCTCACCACTCACCCCTCACCATCCCTGACCCCTCACCCCACCCCTCACCATCCCTGACCACTCACCCCTCACCATCCCTGATTCCTCATGATCCCTGTCCCCTCACCATCCCTCATCACTCACCCCTCACCATCCCTGATTCCTCATGATCCCTGTCCCCTCACCATCCCTCACCTCTCACCCCTCACCATCCTGACCACTCACCCCTCACCATCCCTGATTCCTCACAGTCCCTGTCCCCTCACCCCTTACCATCCCTCACAACTCACTCCTCACCTTCTCTGACTCCTCACCCCTCACCATCCATGACCATTCACTGTCACTGACCCCTCACATCCCAGACCCCTCACCATCCTTTACCGCTCACCACTCTCCAGCTCTGACCTCTCAGCCCTCACCATCCCTCACCTCTCACCCCTCACCAACACTGACGCCTCACCATTCCTTACTCCTCAACATCCATGATCCCTGACCCCTCACATTCCTTACTCCTCAACATCCATGATCCCTGACCCCTCACCATCTCTGAACCCTCACCCCTCTGACTGCTCATCCTTCTTCATTCCTCACCATCCCTGACCCCTCACCCCTCACCAACCTGACTCCTCATCACTCACCATCCCTGACCCCTACCACTCATCATCGCTAACCCCTCACCACTCACAAACCCTGACCCCTCACTATCCCTGACCCCGACCACTTACCATCCCTCACTCCTCACCAACCCTCAACCTTCACCCCTCATGAACCCTGACCCCTCACCATCCCTGACCTCTCATCCCTCACCAATCCCTCAGCCCTCACCATCTCTAACTCCTCACCATTCCTGACCCTTCATCCCTCAGCGCCCCTGAACCATCATACCTCACTATCCCTGACTCCTAACCCCTCACCATTCCTGACCCCTCATCACTCACTGCCCCTGAACCATCATACCTCACCATCCCTGACCTCTCATCCCTCACCAATCCCTCAGCCCTCACCATCTCTAACTCCTCACCATTCCTGACCCTTCATCCCTCAGCGCCCCTGAACCATCATACCTCACTATCCCTGACTCCTAACCCCTCACCATTCCTGACCCCTCATCACTCACTGCCCCTGAACCATCATACCTCACCATCCCTGACCCCCTAACCCCTCACCATTCCTGACCTCTCATCCCTCACCAATCCCTCAGCCCTCACCATCTCTAACTCCTCACCATTCCCGACCCCTCATCCCTCACCGCCCCTGAACCATCATACCTCACTATCCCTGACCCCTAATCCCTCACTATCCCTGACCCCACACCCCTCACCAGCTCTGATCCCTCACATCTCATCAAGCCTTAATTCTCACCCCTCACTATCCCTGACCCCTCACCCATCACCAACCCCGACCGCTCATTATCCATATCCCCAATACCTCACCATTCCAGACACCTCACCATTCATAAACCCTGACCTCTCACCATTCTGACCCCTCACCATCCCTCATCCAGCCTGACCCCTCACCAACCCTGACCCCTGACCCCTCACCATCCCTGACTGTTCACCTGTCAACATCCTTCATTGTTCACCATTCCTGACCCCTCACCCTTCATCCTTCACCATCCCTAACCAACCTGCCGTCTCGTCCCTCACCACCCCGAACCCCTCACCATCACTGACCCCCGATTTGTCACCATTCCTCACCCCTCATTTCTCACAACTCTGACTCCTCACCCTTCTCCATCCCTGACCTCTGACCCTTCATCATCCATGATTCTTCACCCCTCACCAACCCTGACCCCTCACCCCTCACAATCCCTGACCCCTCATCCAGCACCAACCTGACCCCTCACCCCTCATAATTCCTGACCCCTCACCCCTCATAATTCCTGACCCCTCACCATCCCGGACTCCTGAACTCTCCTATCCCCTGACCTCTCACCACTCTCCAACTCTGCCCCCTCATCCCTCAACATCCCTGACCGCTCACCCTCACCATCCCTGACCCCTCACCCCTCAATATCCCTGACCGCTCATCAACCCTGACACCTCACCATCCCTCACCCCTCACCTTCTGTGACCCCCTCCCTCAACAATCCCTGAACTCTCATCCTGCACCATCTCTGACCCCTCAACCCTCACCAACCCTCATCCCTCATCATCCCTCATACCTCACCATCTCTCGACCCCCGACGAACCTTGAACCCTCACCGATCACTATACCTAACCCCTGACCCCTCACCAATACTGACCCCTCACCATCTCTTAACCCTGACCCCTCACCATCTCTTACCCCTGACCCCTCAGCATCTCTGACCCCTCACCCCGTCTGATCCCTCACAGCTCACATTTCCTCACCAACCCTGGTCCCTCATCATCCCTGACTCCACAGCCCTCACCATCCTTGACCCCTCACCAGCCCTCACCCCTCACCCCTCACCATCCCTCACCTCTCTCCATCTCTGACCCCTCACCCCTCACCATCCCTCACCTCTCTCCATCTCTGACCCCTCACCCCTCACCATCCCTCACCTCTCTCCATCTCTGACCCCTCACCCCGCACCATCCCTCATCCTTCATCATTCCTGACCCCTCACCATCCTTGACCACTCAGCATCCCTGACCCCACTCACTCTGGACCCCTCACCCCGCATTATCGCTGACCCCTAGTCCCGCATCATTCCTCACCTCTCCTCTATCACCATCCCTGATTCCTGACCCCTCAGCATTCCTGACCTCTCATCCCTCACCAACCCTGACCCCTCACCACACAGCATCACTGACCCTATACCCCTCACCATCCGTGAACTGTCATCCCTAACCAACCCCAACCCCTCACCCCTCACCAACCCTGAGCCCTCACCCCTCACCATTCTTTACTCCTCAACATCCATGAACCCTGACCCCTCACCATCTCTGAACCCTCACCCCTCTGACCGCTCACCCTACTTCATTCTTCATCAACCCTGACCCCTCACACCTCGCCATCACTGACCCCTCACTCACCATCCATCACCCCTACCATTCATCATCGCTAACCGCTCACCCCTCACGAACCCTGACCCCTCACCATCCCTGACCCCAACCCCTTACCATCCCTCACCCCTCACCAACCCTCAACCTTCACCCCTCATGAACCCTGACCACTCACTATCCCTGACCCTCACCCCTCAGCCTTTACTATCCCTGATAACTCACTATCCCTGACCCTCACCCCTCAGCCTTTACTATCCCTGATACCTCACTATCCCTGACCCCTCACCCCTCACCATCCCTGATACCTCACTATCCCTGACCCCTCACCCCTCACTGCTCACTATCCCTGATACCTCACTATCCCTGACCCCTCACTTCTCTCCAACATGTCCCCTCACTCCTCATCATCCAACTCCTGACCTCTCACATTACCCACCCATCCCTGACCCCTTACCATCTTTGACCCCTCACCTGTCACCCACCCTGACTTCTCACATCCCTGACCCCTCACCCTTCACCTCTCACCATCCCTGACCCATCATCCCTCACAAAACCTGACCCCTGACCCTTCATCATCTCTGACTCCTCATCCCTCACCAGTCCTGATCACTCACCTCCCCCTGTCCCTGAGCCCTGCCCCCTCAATCCCTGATCCTTCACACCTCACCATCTCTGTCCTCTCACTCCCCACCAAACCTGACCCCTCACCCCTCATCATAACTAACCCCTCATCCCTCACCATCCCTAACCCCTCCCCAACCCTCACCCCTCACCAAACCTGACACTTCACCGCTCATCATCCCTCACCCCTGACTCCTCAGCATCCCTGACCCCTGACCAATCCTAACTCAAAACTATCTCTGATTCCTGACCCCTCACTATCCCTGGGTCCTCACCCCACTGCTTCCTTGCCCCATTACCCCTTATCATCCTTAACCCCTCATCCCTCACCATCCCTAATCCTTCACCCCTCACCGTCCCTGAACGCTGACCAACCCTGATCCCTCACCGTGCCTGATTCCTCACTTCTCACCATCCCTGATCCCTCAGCATCCCTGGCCTCTCACCCCTCACCATCTCTGACCCCTCCCCATCGCTCAACAACCCTGACCCTTCACCCCTGACCCCTCACCATGACTGACCCCTTACACTTCACCAACCCTAACCCTAATCTCCTCACCATCTCTGATCCCTCATCCTCACCATCCCTGACCCTCACCCCTCACCAAACTTGATCCCTCAACCCTCACCAGCCCTGACCCTGAACAATTCCAGTCCCCTCACCATCCCTGACCCCCTCATCATCCCTGATCCCTCACCCTCACCATCCCTAACCCCTCACCCCTCAAATTCCTGACCCCTCACCATCCCTAACCCCTCACCCCTCAATATCCCTGACCCCCTCACCATCCCTAACCCCTCACCCCTCAATATTCCTGACCCCTCACCATCCCTAACCCCTCACCCCTCAATATTCCTGACCCCTCACCATCCCTAACCCCTCAATATTCCTGACCCCTCACCATCCCTAACCCCTCAATATTCCTGACCCCTCACCATCCCTAACCCCTCACCCCTCAATATTCCTGACCCCTCACCATCCCTAACCCCTACCCCTCAATATTCCTGACCCCTCACCATCCCTAACCCCTCACCCCTCAATATTCCTGACCCCCTCACCATCCCTAACCACTCACCCCTCAATATTCCTGACCCCTCACCATCCCTAATCCCTCAATATTCCTGACCCCTCACCATCCCTAACCCCTCACCCCTCAATATTCCTGACTCCTCAAGGTCCCTAGCCCCTCATCCCTCAATATTCCTGACCCCTAACCGCTCAATATTCCTGACCCCTCACCATCCCTAACCCCTCACCCCTCAATATTCCTGACCCCTCACCATCCCTAACCCCTCACCCCTCAATATTCCTGACCCCTCACCATCCCTCACCCTTCACCCCTCAATATTCCTGACCCCTCACCCTCACCATCTCTAACCCCTCAAGAACAAAGAACAACACAGCACAGGGAACAGGCCCTTCGGCCCAACGATCCCGCGCTGCCGTCCTAACGTCTTAATGACATATAGAGACCAATATAGGGACCAATTTGTTACCCAATCAGCCTAAGAGCACATTTTTGGGATGTGGGAGGAAACCGGAGCACCCGGAGAAAACCCACGCAACCACGGGGAGAATGCGCAAACTCCCGCAGACACAGACCCAAATCCATGTGTCTGCACAGCAACAGCGATAGTCTCTGAGCTGTCATGTTGCCCATCAGATGGTCCAGTTTAAGCATACACTAACAACGTGAAGCACTAGGCCACTCCTGAAGCAACCTCCAAGAGCAGCTCTTGCACAACATGCCGCATGCATGGACCTTGTTGGTCAACAAGGTGGACTGAAAAGCCTGTGGAAACAATTAAAGTATTTAAACAGTCCTGCTATATCCCTCTATCTGCAGACCGCTCATGTGGCTGTCCAACAGACCCTTAAACAACCCTAGCGTGCCTGCTCCCACCACCTTACTCGGCAGTGCATTCCACACCCCCACTACCCTTTGTATGAAAAAATGCCCTCTAATATTCGTCTTATACATAGCCCCCCTCACCCTAAGGCTGTGACCTCTCGTTCTATCTGAATCTAATGGTGGAAAAAGCTTACCACCATTTACTCTATCTATACCCCTCATAATCTTATATACCTCTATTAGATCCCCTCTCAGCCGACGTCTTTCAAGGGAAAACAACCCCAGTGTGTTCAATCTTTCCTCATAGGACAGCCCTTCCATACCAGGCAACATCCTGGTAAATCTCCTCTGCACTCTCTCCAGGGACTCCACATCCTTCCGGTAGTACGGCGACCAGAACTGGACGCAGTACTCCAAGTGAGGCCTAACCAACGTTCTATACACTTGCAACATCAAACTCCTACTCTTGTATTCTATACCCCTTCCTATGAAGGCTAACATACCATACGCTTTCTTTATCACTTTTTCTACCTGTACTGACACCTTCAGAGACTTGTGAACCTGCACCCCCAGGTCTCTCTGCGTCTCTATACTCCGGATAGTTTTACCTTTTATCCTATAACTCCCCTCTAAATTATTCCGGCCAAAATGCATCACCTCGCATTTATCTGGATTAAATTCCATTTGCCATCTATCTGCCCAATCTACCAGCCTATCTATGTCCTGTTGTATTGCCTGGCACTGCTCCTCAGTACCCGCCAATCCAAGCATCTTAGTGTCATCAGCAAATTTGCTGATCACACCACCTACCCCCTCTTCCAAGTCATTTATATAAACCACAAATAGAAGAGGTCCTAGTACTGAGCCCTGTGGCACACCACTAGTGACAGACCTCCAGTTGGAAAAAGAGCCTTCCACTACTACCCGCTGTCTCCTCCTCCCAAGCCAGTTCTCAACCCATCTACATACCTGGTCCTGTATCCCACACGCCTTCACCTTTTTTATCAGCCTACCATGGGGAACCTTGTCAAACGCCTTACTGAAATCCATGTAGACGACATCAACAGCGTGTCCTTCATCAACCGTTTTTGTCACCTCTTCAAAAAATTCCACTAGATTCGTAAGGCACGACCTCCCCTTAACGAAGCGTATCCCTGATCAGATCGCAGCGCTCCAGATGCTCATACATCCTGTCCCTGAGGATCCTCTCCATTAGCTTACTTATAACTGAAGTCAAGCTCACCGGCCTATAGTTCCCTGGGTTGTCCCTCTGACCCTTTTTAAACAACGGTTCTACATTTGCAATCCTCCAGTCCTCTGGGACCTCACCTGTGTCCAAAGAAGAAACAAAGATTTGCGTCAGAGGCCCAACAATGTCATCTCTCACCTCCTTTAGCAGCCTGGGATAAATGTCATCAGGCCCCGGAGCTTTATGTATGTAGATTAGTTGGATTGGCCATTCCAAATTCCCTGTAGTGTGTTAAGATGTAGATGTGGTGGAATGGCCGTGCTAAATTCGCCTTAGATTCCAAAGATGTGTAAGAAAGTGGATTGGCCATGCTAAGTTGCCCCTTAGTGTCCCAAGATATACAGGTTAGGTTGATTGGCCATGCTAAATTGCTCCTTAGTATCCCAATATATACAGGTTAGGTTGATTGGCCATGCTAAATTGCTCCTTAGTGTCCCAAGATATGCAGGTTAGGTTGATTGGCCATGCTAAATTGCTCCTTAGTGTCCCAAGATATGCAGGCTAGGTGTATTGGCCATGCTAAATTGCGCCTTAGTGTCCCAAGATATGCAAGTTAGGTATATTGGCCATGCTAAATTGCTCCTTAGTGTCCCAAGATATGCAGGTTAGGTTGATTGGCCATGCTAAATTGCTCCTTAGTGTCCCAAGATATGCAGGCTAGGTGTATTGGCCATGCTAAATTGCCCCTTAGTGTCCCAAGATATGCAAGTTAGGTATATTGGCCATGCTAAATTGCCCCTTAGTGTCCCAAGATATGCAAGTTAGGTATATTGGCCATGCTAAATTGCTCTTTAGTGTCCCAAGATATGCAGGTTAGATGTATTGGCCAGGCTAAATTGGCCTTGATTGTCCCAAGATGTGTAGATTGATGGATTGACCATGTTAAATTCCCCTCAACATAAAAAGATGCGTAGGTTAGCTGGAATGGCTATGCTAAATTGCCTCTTAGAGTCCCAAGTTGTGTACGAGAGGTGATTGGCCATGCTAAATTTCCCTTAGCGTCCCAAGCTGTTTACGAGAGTTGAATTATCCATTCTAAATTCCCCTTAGCATCCCAAGAGAGGGGCAGATTGACCTTGCTAAATTGCCCGTTAGTCTCCCAAAATGAGTATGAGAGTTGGATTGGCTGTGCTAATTTGCTCTTAATGTCCCAAGATATCGACGAGTTGTGGTTTGGCCATGCTAAATTGCCCCTTAGTTTCCCAAGATATGTATGAGAATTGATTGCCCATGCTAAATTCCTCTTAGTCTCCCAAGATATGTATGAGAGATGAATAGGCATGTTAAATGTCCCCTTACTATCCCAAGATGTGTAGGAGAAGTAGCTTGGCTGTGCTTAATGGTGTCCCAAGATGTGTACAAGATGTGGATTGACCACGCTAAACTGCCCTTAGTGTTTGAAGATGTGTAGGTTAGATGGATTGCCCGTTAATGTCCCAAGACGTGTTGGTTAGGGGGATTTGGCCAGCTAAATCACCCTTTGGTATCTCAAGATGTTTAAGTTACGTGACTGGCAATGCTAAATTGCCCCTGAATGTGCCAAGATGTGTTTGAGAGGTGTGTAGGTCAATCTAAATTGCCCTTAGTGTCCCAAGGTGGTGAGGTAGCACAATGGTAGCTTTACAAGATGTGGATTGGCCGTGCTAAATTGCCGCTTGGTGTCCTAAGATGTGTGTGATATGTGGATTGACCAGGCTAAATTTCTTTTAGCAATACAAGATGTGGATGAAAGGAGAATTGGACATGTTAAAATCCCCTTAATGTCCCACCATGTGTAAGTGAGATGGATTGGACATGCACAGATTGCCCCTCAGTGTCCCGGGATGTGCAGATTAGATGGATTGGCCATGCTAAATTTATCTTAGCATGCGAACATTTGTACGAGAAATGTGTAGGCCAGGCTAAATTGCCACTTAGTGTCCCAAGATATGTGCAAGGTGTGGTTTAGCCATGCTAAAATTTCATAGGGTTCCAAGATTTGTACGAGAGATGGTTTGGTCATGAAGAAGTCCCCATAGTGTCCCAAGCTGTTATGAGACGAGGGGTTAGCCATGTTAAATTTCTTTTAGTTGACAGAGGTGTAGTTTGAGTTCACTCTCTCCTTTTGATTCAGTATCACAGGCCTGGCTGGGTTCACTCCGTCCTTTTTAATTCAGTGTCACAGGCCTGGCTGGGTTCACTCTGTCCTTTTTGATTCAGTGTCACAGGCCTGGCTGGATTCACTCTCTCCTTTTTGATTCAGTGTCACAGGCCTGGCTGGGTTCACTCTGTCCTTTTTGATTCAGTGTCACAGGCCTGGCTGGGTTCACTCTGTCCTTTTTAATTCAGTGTCACAGGCCTGGCTGGGTTCACTCTGTCCTTTTTGATTCAGTGTCACAGGCCTGGCTGGGTTCACTCTGTCCTTTTTGATTCAGTGTCACAGGCCTGGCTGGATTCACTCTCTCCTTTTTGATTCAGTGTCACAGGCCTGGCTGGGTTCACTCTGTCCTTTTTGATTCAGTGTCACAGGCCTGGCTGGGTTCACTCTCTCCTTTGAGATTGAGTGTGCACTCGCACGGGGGTGAGGATGTGTGCGTGTGGATGTGTGAGGGGGTGTGTGAGTGAGTCAGCGTGCAGATATGCATGTGAATATTTGTCGAAGCTTGCTGTAATTTACCAATGTCATTTAGGAGTCCTCCTCCTGTCAATTCGGAGTCAATCCTCGGAAGCAATACGTCTTGGGAGAAAAAGTGTTGGTCAATTTTTAGGGTACATGGATTGCCCCAAAGTGGCAACTTAACATGGCCAATTCACCTCTCATAAACATGATCTGAACTCACTCCCCTCCCCAACCCAGAGAATGATCTGACCTCACTCCCCTCCCCCACCCAGAGAATGGAACATAGAACATAGAACATTACAGCACAGAACAGGCCCTTCGGCCTTCGATGTTGTGCCGACCAATATAAAAAGCAATGCCCCTCCAAACTAAACCATTCCCTTCTCTTCCATATACTTATCAACTAACCTCTTAAACGCCACCAAACTTGGCGCATCTACAACAGCTGCAGGCAGGGCATTCCACTCCCGAACCACTCTTTGGGTAAAGAACCTACCTCTGATATCCGTCCTATAACTACCATCCCTTAATTTAAAGCTGTGTCCCCTCGTGCTAGCTTTCTCCATCCTAGGAAAAAGGCTATCACTGTCCACACTATCTAAACCTCTAATCATCTTATATGCTTCGATAAGATCCCCTCTTAGCCGCCTCCTTTCTAACGAAAACAACCTCAAATCCCTCAGCCTCTCTTCATAAGACTGCCCTCCATACCAGGCAACATCCTGGTAAACCTCCTCTGTACCCTCTCCAATGCCTCCACATCTTTCTTATAATGTGGGGACCAGAACTGCACACAATACTCCAAGTGCGGCCGCACTAGAGTTTTGTACAGTTGCAACATGACGTTGCGGCTCCGAAATTCAATCCCCCTAGCAATAAAAGCTAAGACTCCACATGCCTTCTTAACAACCTTATCGACTTGACTGCCTACTTTCAGGGATCTATGCACATATACTCCAAGATCCCTCTGTTCATCAACACTATTAAGAATCCTACCATTAGCCCTATACTCTACACATTTATTATTCCTGCCAAAGTGCATTACCTCACACTTTTCCACATTAAACTCCATTTGCCACCTCTCGGCCCAGCTCTGCAACTTGTCCAAGTCTCTCTGCAAACTATAACACCCCTCTTCACTATCTACCACTCCACCGACTTTAGTGTCATCTGCAAATTTACTAATCCATCCTTCAATACCCTCATCCAGATCATTTATAAAATTACAAACAGCAGGGGCCCCAAAACAGACCCCTGAGGTACACCACTTGTCACCGAACTCCACGATGAATATCTCCCATCAACCACCACCCTCTGTCTTCTATCTGCTAGCCAATTCCTAATCCAATTAGCTAAATCACCCTCTATCCCATACATCTGCATTTTCTGCAGAAGCCTTCCATGGGCCACCTTATCGAACGCCTTACTAAAGTCCATATATACCACATCAACTGCCTTACCCCCATCCACCTCTTTGGTCACTTTTTCAAAAACTCAATAAGGTTAGTAAGGCACGACCTACCCTTCACAAAACCATGCTGACTATCCCCAATCAATTCATTTCTCTCTAAATAACTATAAATCCTATCCCTAATAATTCTCTCCAATACTTTGCCCACAACAGAAGTAAGACTCACTGGCCTATAATTCCCTGGAAAGTCTCTCTTCCCCTTCTTGAACAATGGGACCACATTCGCTATCCTCCAGTCCTCCGGAACCACACCCGTAACCAACGACGACCTGAAGATCAGAGCCAGAGCTCTGCAATCGCCTCTCTTGCCTCCCAGAGAATCCTAGGGTAAATCCCGTCCGGCCCAGGGGACTTATCCAACTTCAAACCCTCAAGAATATCTAGCACATCCTCCCTATCTACTTCAATACTTTCCAGTTTGCAACCCTGTACCTCAGTGTTCTCCACAACTACATTTACATCTCCCTGCATGAATACCGAAGAGAAATATTTATTCAGTGCCTCTCCAATCTCTTCAGCTCCACGCACAACTTCCCACTGCTGTCTATGACTGGCCCTAATCTTGCCCTAACCTAGCATCTTCTATTCTTATCATATCTAAAGAAAGCTTTAGGATTCTCCTTAACCCTATCAGCCAAAGTCTTCTCGTGTTCCCTCTTAGCTCTCCTCAACTCACTCTTTAGCTCCCTCCTGGCTAATCTATAGCTATCCATTGCACTAACCGAGCCTTCAAGCTCATCCTGACATAAGCCTCCTTTTTCCTTTTAACCAGCGAATTAACTTTTTTCGTACACCAAGGTTCCCTTACTCGACCGTTTCCTCCTTGCCTGACAGGGACATACTTATCAAGGACTCGCAGCAGCTGCTCCTTGATAAGCTCCACATTTCAGATGTTCCCAGTCCCTGTAGTTTCCTAGTCCAATCTATGCACCCTAATTCTCTCCTTATGGCC
>JAGIQG010000392.1:0-33140 GCA_024679065.1 Sphyrna mokarran | reverse complement strand
GAGGCCGGCAAACAGAGGGCGGCAAACAGAGGGCGGCAAAAAGAGGCCCCAAACAGGAGGCCGCAAACAGAATGTGGAAAACAGAGGGAGGCAAACAGAGGGCAGCAAACAGAGGGCGGCAAACAGAGGGCGGCAAACAGACGGCGGAAAACAGAGGGTCCCAAACAGAGGGCGGCAAACATAGGGTCCAAACAGAGGTCAGCAAACAGAGGGCGGCAAACAGAGGGCCCCAAACAGAAGGCGGCAAACAGAGGGCGGCAAACAGAGGGCGGCAAACAGAGGGCACAAACGAGGGACCCAAACAGAGGGCGGCAAACAGAGGGCGGCAAACAGAGGGCGGCAAACAGAGGGCGGAAAACAGAGGGCGTCAAACAGGAGGCGGCAAACAGAGGGCGGCAAACAGAGGGCGGCAAACAGAGGGCGGCAAACAGAGGGCGGCAAACAGAGGGCGGCAAACAGAGGGCGGCAAACAGAGGGCGGCAAACAGAGGTCACTAACAGAGGGCAGAAAACAGAGGGTGGCAAACAGAGGGCGGCAAACAGAGGGCGGCAAACAGAGTGGCCCAAACAGAGGTCAGCAAACAGACAGCGCCAAACAGAGGTAGGCAAACATAGGGCGGCAAACAGAAGGCGGAAAACAGCGGGCGGCAAACAGAGGGGGAAAAAGGAGGGCGGCAAACAGAGGTCCCCAAACAGAGGGTGTCAAACAGAGGGCAGCAAACAGAGGGCGGCAAACAGAGGGCCCCAAACAGAAGGCGGAAAACAGCGGGCGGCAAACAGAGGGAGGGAAATAGAGGGTGGCAAACAGAGGGCGGCAAACAGAGGACGGCAAACAGAGGGCCCCAAACAGAGGGCTGCAAACAGAGGTCTCCAAACAGAGGGCGGCAAACAGAGGGCCCCAAACAGAGGGTGGCACGCAGAGGTCGGCAAACAGAGGGCGGCAAACAGAGGGCGGCAAACAGATGGCGGCAAACAGAAGGAAGCAAACAGACGGAGGCAAACAGAGGATGGCAAACAGAGGGCCCCAAACAGAGGGCAGCAAACAGAGGGCGGCAAACAGAGGGCGGCAAAAAGAGGGCGGCAAACAGAGTGCCCAAAACAGAGGGCGGCAAACAGAGGGCAGCAAACAGACGGCGGCAAACAGAGTGCCCAAAACATAGGACGGCAAACAGAGGGCGGCAAACAAAGAGCGGCAAACAGAGGGCGGCAAGTACAGGGCAGCAAAGAAAGGGCGGCAAACCGAGGGCTCCAAACAGAGGGTGGCAAACAGAGGGAGGCAAACATAGGGTGGCAAACAGAGGGCGGCAAACAGAGTGCAGCAAACAGAGGGCGACAAAGAGAGGGCGTCAAACAGAGGGCAGCAAACAGAGGGCACAAACACAGGGCAGCAAACAGAGGGCGGCAAACAGAGGTCCCCAAACAGAAGGCGGCAAACAGCGGAAGACAAACAGAGTGCGGCAAAGAGAGGGTGGCAAACGGAGGGCGGTAAACAGAGGGCCCCAAACAGAGGGCTGAAAACAGGGTGGCAAACAGAGGGCGGCAAACAGAGGGCTGCAAACAGAGGGCCCAATCAGAGGTCAGCAAACAGACGGCGCCAAACAGAGGGAGGCAAACAGAGGGCGGCAAACAGAAGCCGGCAAACAGAGGGCGGCAAACAGAGGGGGAAAAAAGAGGGTGGCAAACAGAAGGTGGCAAACAGAGGGCAGCAAACAGAGGCAGGAAAACAGAGGGCCTCAAACAGAAGGCGGCAAACAGAGGCCGGCAAACAGAACGCGGCAAACAGAAGGCGACAAACAGAGGGCAGCAAACAGAGGGCGGCAAACAGAGGGCCGCAAACAGAGTGGGGCAAACAGAGGGCGGCAAACAGAGGGCGGCAAACAGAGGGCGCAAAAAGAGGGCGGCAAACAGAGGGCGGCAAACAGAGGGCCCCAAACAGAGGGCGGCAAACAGAGGGCGGCAAACAGAGGGCGGCAAACAGAGGGCGGCAAACAGAGGGCGGCAAACAGAGGGCGGCAAACAGAGGGCGGCAAACAGAGGGCGGCAAACAGAGGGCGGCAAACAGAGGGACCAAACAGAGGGCGGCAAACAGAGGGCGGCAAACAGAGGGCCGCAAACAGAGGGCGGCAAACAGAGGGCGGCAAACAGAGGGCGGCAAACAGAGGGCGGCAAACAGAGGGCAGAAAAACAGAGGGCGGCAAACAGAGGGCGGCAAACAGAGGGCGGCAAACAGAGGGCTGAAAACAGAGGGTGGCAAACAGAAGGTGGCAAACAGAGGGCCGAAAACAGAGGGCGGCAAACAGAGGGCGGCAAACAGAGGGCGGCAAACAGAGGGCGGCAAACAGAGGGCGGCAAACAGAGGGCGGCAAACAGAGGGCGGCAAACAGAGGGCGGCAAACAGAGGGCGGCAAACAGAGGGCGGCAAACAGAGGGCGGCAAACAGAGGGCGGCAAACAGAGGGCGGCAAACAGAGGGCGGCAAACAGAGGGCGGCAAACAGAGGGCGGCAAACAGAGGGCGGCAAACAGAGGGCAGCAAACAGAGGGCAGCAAACAGAGGGCGGCAAACAGAGGGCGGCAAACAATTGGCCCCAAACAGAGGGCGGCAAACAGAGGGCTTCAAACACAGGGCGGCAAACAGAGGGCGGCAAACAGAGGGCGTCAAACAGAGGGCGGCAAACAGAGGGCGGCAAACAGAGGGCGGCAAACAGAGGGCGGCAAACAGAGGACGTCAAGCAGAGGTCCCCAAACAGAGGGCGGCAAACAGAGGGCGGAAAACAGAGGGCGGCAAACAGAGGGCGGCAAACAGAGGGCGGCAAACAGAGGGCGGCAAACAGAGGGCGGCAAACAGAGGGCCCCAAACAGAGGGCGGCAAACAGAGGGCGGCAAACAGATGGCAGCAAACAGGGGGCGACAAACATAGGGTCCTAAACGGAGGGTGGCAAACAGAGGGCGGCCAACAGAGGGTGGCAAACAGGGGGCTCCAAACAGAGGGCCTCAAACAGAGGGCAGTAAACAGAGGGTGGCAAACTGAGGTCTGCAAACAGGGGGCGGCAAACTGAAAGCAGCAAACAGAACCGTGACAAACAGAGGACGGCAAGCAGAGTGATCCAAAAAGAGTGCAGCAAACACAGGAAGGCAAACAGAGGGCCCCAAACGGACGGAGGCAAACAGAAGGAGGCAAACATTGGCAGGCAAACGGAGGGCGGCTAACAGACGGGGGCAAACAGAGGGCCCCAAACAGAGGGCGACGAACAGAGGGCTCCAAACAGAGGGCCCCAAACAGAGGGCGGCAAACAGAGGGCTGCAAACAGATATCCCCAAACAGAGGGCGGCAAACGGGGGGCGGCAAACAGAGTGCAGCAAACAGAGGGCGGCAATCAGAGGGCCCCAAAACAAGAGCGGAAAACAGAGGGCGGCACACAAATGGGAGCAAACAGAGGGCGGCAAACAGAGGGCGGCAAACAGAGGGAGGCAAAAAGAGGATGGCAAACAGAGGGAGGTAAACAGAGGGCGGCAAACAGAGGGCGGCAAACAATGGGCAGCAAACAGAGGGCCCAAACAGAGAGCCCCAAACAGAGGGCAGTAAACTGAGGGCGTCAAACAGAGGGCGGCAAACAGAGAGCGGCACATAGACGGCCATAAACAGAGGGTGGCAAACAGAGGGCAGCAAATCGTGGGCCCCAAACAGAGGGTGTCAAACAGTGGTCCCCAAACAGAGGGAGGTATACAGCGGGCGGCAAACAGAGTGCGCAAGAAGAGGGCGGCAAACGGAGGGCGGCAAACAGAGGGCCCCAAACAGAGGGCAGCAAAAAGAGAGCCCCAAACAAAGGGCAGGAAACACAGGGCGGCAAAATAAAGGCCACAAACAGAGGGCAGAAAGCAGAGGGCCCCAAACAGAGGGCAGAAAACAGAGGGTGGCAAAAAGAAGGTGGCAAATGAGGGTGGCAAACACAGGGCAATAAACAGAGGTCGGCAAACAGAGGTCGGCAGCAGAGGGCAGCGAACAGAGGGTGGCAAACTGAGGGTGGCAAGCAGAGGGCCCCAACACAGGGCCATAATCTGAGGGCAGTAATCAGAAGGCAGCAAACAGCAGGCGGCAAACAGAAGGCGGCAAAAAGAGGGCCCCAAACTGAGGGCGGAAATCAGTGGGCAGCAAACAGAGGGCGGTAAACACAGGGCGGCAAACAAAGTGGGGCAAACAGAGGGCGACAAATGGAGGGCGGCAAAAAGAGGGCGGCAAACAGAGTGCGGCAAACATAGGGCCCCAAAGAGAGGGCGGCAAATAGATGGCGGCAAACAGAGGTCCCCAAAGAGAGCGCAGAAAACAGAGTGGGGCAAACAGAGGGCAGAAAACAGAGGGCCCCAATCAGAGGGTCAGCAAACAGAAGTTGGCAAACAGGGGGCGGCAAACAGACGGCTGAAAACAGAGGGCAGCAAACAGAGTGCGACAAACAGAAGACCCCAAACAGAAAGCGGCAAAGAGCAGGCGGCAAAGAGAGTGCCACAAACAGAGGGCGGCATTCAGACGCGGCAAACAGAGGGCCGCAAACAGAGGGCAGTAAGCAGAGTTCGGCAAAGAGAGGGCGGCAATAAAATGGCGGAAAACAGAGGGCGGCAAACTGAGCGCACCAAACAGAGGGCCCCAAACAGAGGGCAGTAAACAGAGGGCGGCAAACAGAGGGCGGCAAAAAGAGGGCGGCAAACAGAGGGTGAGAAACTGAGGGCGGCAAACAGAGGGCGGCAAAATAAAGGTGCAAACACAGGGCAGAAAGCAGAAGGCCCCAAACAGAGGGCGGGAAACAGAGGGCGGCAAACACGGGGCAATAAGCAGAGGGTGATAAACAGAGGGCGGCAAACAGATGACCCAAAACAGAGCGCGGCAAACATAGGGTGGCATACTGAGGGCGGCAAAGAGAGGGCCCGAAACAGAGGGGCAAACAGGGGGCGGCATTCAGAGGGCTCAAATCAGAGGGCGGAAACAGAGGGCGGCAAACAGAGAGCGGCAACAGAGGACCCCAAACAGAGGGTGGCAAACAGAGAGCGGCAAACAGAGGGTGGCAAACAGAGGCCCCAAACAGAAGGCGGCAAACAGAGGGCGGCAAACAGAGAGCGGCAAACAGAGGACCCCAACAGAGAGCGGCAAACAGGTGGTGGCAAACAGAGGGCCCCAAACAGAAGGCGGCAAACAGAAGGCGGCAAACAGAAGGCGGCAAATAGATGGCGGCAAACAGATGGGGACAATAAAGGGCCACAACAGAGGGCGGCAAGCAGAGGGGGCAAACAGAGGGCCCCCAAACAGAAGGCGGCAAACAGAGAGCGGCAAACAGAGGACCCCAAACAGAGGGTGGCAAACAGAGGCGGCAAACAGAGGGTGGCAAACAGAGGGCCCCAAACAGAAGGCGGCAAACAGAGGGCGGCAAACAGAAGGCGGCAAATAGATGGCGGCAAACAGATGGGGACAAATAAAGGGCCACAAACAAAGGGCGGCAAGCAGAGGGCGGCAAACAGAGGGCCCCAAATAGAGGTCTGCAAACAGAGGGCGGCAAACAGAGGGCCGCAAACAGAGGGCGGCAATCACGGTGCGGCAAACAGAGGGCGGCAAACAGAGGGAGGCTAACAGAGGGCGGCAAACAGAGGGCCCCAAACAGAGGGCAGTAAACAGAGGGCGGCAAACACAGTGCAGCAAAACAGAGGGCGGCAAACAGAGGGAGGCAAACAGAGGGCGGCAAACACAGTGCAGCAAACAGAGGGCGGCATACAGAGGGCGGCAAACAGAGGGCCCCAAACAGAAGGCAGCAAACAGAGGGCCCCAAACAGAAGGCGGAAAGCAGAGGGCAACTAACTGAGGGCAGCAAACCGAGCACAGCAAGCAGAGGAAAGCAAACAGAGGGCGGCTTTCTGAGGGCGGCAAACTGAGGGCGGCAAGCAGAGGGCGGCAAACAGAGTGCCCCAATCAGAGGTCAGCAAACAGACGGCGCCAAACAGAGGGAGGCAAACATCGGGTGGCAAACAGAAGGCGGCAAACCGAGGGCAGCAAACAGAGGGCGGCAAACAGGGGGCCACAAACAGAGGACACCAAACAGAGGGCAGTAAACAGAGGGTGGCAAACAGAGAACGGCAGACAGAGGGCCACAAACAGGGGGCGGCAAACAGAAGGCGGAAACAGAGGTTGGCAACAAGAGGGCGGCAAACAGATGGCGGCAAACAGAGTGCCCCAATCAGAGGTCAGCAATCAGATGGCGCCAAACTGAGGGAGGCAAACGTAGGGCGGCAACAGAAGGCGGCAAAACGAGGGCGGCAAGCAGAGGGCGGCAAACAGAGGGCCCCAAACAGAGGGACCCAAATAGATTGCGACAAACAGATGGCGGCAAACAGAGGGGGACAAACAGTGGGTGGCAAACAGAGGGCGGCAAACAGAGGGACCCAAATAGAGTGCAACAAACAGATGGCGGCAAACAGAGGGCCCCAAACAGAAGGCGGCAAACAGGGGGCGGCAAACAGAGGGCCCCAAACAGAGGGCAGTTTACAGAGGGTGGTAAACAAAGGGCAGCAAACAGAGGGCGGCAAACAGCGGGCGATAAACAGAGGGCAGCAACAGTGAGTGGCAAACAGAGGGTCCCAATCAGAGGGTGGCATAGAGTGGGTGGCAAACAGAGGGCCCCAAACCGAGGGCGGCAAACAGAGGGCGGCAAAGAGAGGGCCCTAAACAGAAGGCAGCAAACAGAGGGCCGCAAATGGAGTGCGGCAAACAGACGGCATCAAACAGAAGGCGGCAAAAAGAGGGCAGAAAACAGAGGGAGGCAAAAAGAGAATGGCAAACACAGGGCGGCAAACAGAGGTAGGCAAACAGAGGGCCCCAATCAGAGGGCGGCAATCCGAAGGAGGCAAACGTAGGGTAGCAAAGAGAGGGCGGCAAAGAGAGGGCACAAAACAGAGGGCCCCAAAAAGAGGGCTCCAAACGGAGTGCTCCAGCAGAGCGCGGCAAACATTCGGCAGCAAACAGAGGGCGGCAAAAAGAGGGCCGCATACAGAGGGTGGCAAACAAAGGGCCCCAAACAGAAGATGGAAAACAGAGGGCGGCAAAAAGAGGGCGGCAAACTGAGGGCGGCAAACAAAGGGACCCAAACAGAAGGCGGCAAACAGAGGGCAGAAAACTGAGGGCCCCAACCAGAGGGCAGTAAACAGAGGGCGGCAGCAGAGGGCGGCAAACAGAGGGCGGAAAACAGAGGGCGGCAAACAGAGGGCCCCAAAGAGAAGGCAGCAAACAGAGGGCAGAAAACAGAGGGAGGCAAAAAGAGGACGGCAAAAAGAGGGCAGCAAACAGAGGGCCCCAAACAGAGGGCGGCAAACAGAAGGAGGCAAATATAGGGTGGCAAACAGAGGGCGGCAAACAGAGGGTGGCAATCAGAGGGCCCCAAACACAGGGCGGCAAACAGAGGGCCCCAAAACGAGGGCAGTAAACAGAGGGCAGCAAATAGAGGGCGTCAAACAGGGGGTGGCAAACAGATGGCGGCAAACAGAGGGAGAGAAACAGAGAGTGTCAAACAGAGAGTGTCAAACAGAGGGCAGAAAACAGAGGGCGGCAAACAGAGGGCCCAAAAAGAAGGCAGCAAACAGAGGGCAGAAAACAGAGGGAGGCAAAAAGAGGATGGCAAACAGAGGGCGGCAAACAGAGGGCGGCAAACAGAGAGCAGCAAACAGAGGGTGGCAAACAGAGGGCCCCAAAAAGAAGGCAGCAAACAGAGGGCAGAAAAGAGAGGGAGGCAAAAAGAGGATGGCAAACAGAGGGCCCCAATCAGAGGGCCCCAAACAGAAGGTGGCAAATACAGGGCAACAAAGTGAGGGCGGCAAACAGAGGGACGCAAAGAGAGGAATGCAAACAGAGGGCGGTAAACAGAGGGTGGCAAACAGAGGGCGGCAAACAGAGGGCCCCAAACAGAAGGCGACAGACAGAGGACAACAAACTGAGGGTGGCAAACAGAGCGCAGCAAACAGAGGGATGCAAACAGAGGGAGGCAAAAAGAGGATGCCAAACAGAGACAACAAACTGAGGGTGGCAAACATAGGGCAGCAAACAGACTGCCCCAATCAGAGGGCGGCAAACAGAAGGAGGCATATATAGGGTGGCAAACAGAGGCCGGCAAACAGAGGGCAGCAATCAGAGGGCCCCAAACAGAGGGCGGCAAACAGAGGGCCCCAAAAGGAGGGCAGTAAACAGAGGGCGGCAAACAGAGGGCGTCAAACAGAGGGCCTCAAACAGAGGGCGGCAAACTGAGGGCGGCAAACAAAGGCCCCAAACAGGGGGCAGCAAACAGAGGGCGACAAACAGAGGGCAACAAACAGAGGGTGGCAAACAGTGGGCTGCAAACAGATGGCCCCAAACAGAGTGCAGCAAACAGAGCGCGGCAAACAGACGGCCCCAAACAGAGGGCGGCAAACAGAGGGCGGAAAATAGATGGAGGCAAAAAGAAGACGGCAAACAGAGGGCGGCAAACAGAGGGTGGCAAACAGAGGGCAGTTAACAGAGGGCGGCAAACAGAGGGCGGCAAACAGCGGGCAATAAACAGAGGGCTGCAAACAGAGGGCGGCAAACAGTGGGACCCAATCAGAGGGCGGCAAACTGAGGGCCCCAAAGATAGCGCGGAAAACAGAGGGCGGCAAACAGAGGGTAGTAAACAGAGGGCGGCAAACAGAGTGCAGCAAAAAGAGGGCGGCAAACAGAGGGCAAGAAACAGAGGGCGGCAAGCAGAGGGCGGCAAACATAGAGGCCCAAATAGAGGGCAGCAAACAGAGGGCGGCAAAATAAAGGCGCAAACAGAGGGCAGAAAGCAGAGGGCCCCAAACAGAGGGTGGAAAACAGAGGGCGGCAAAGAGCAGCGCCAAAAGAGGGTGTGAAACACAGGGCGATAAGCAGAGGGTGGCAAACAGAGGGCGGCAAACAGAAGACCCTAAACAGAGCGCGGCAAACATAGGGCGGCATACAGAAGGCGGCAAAGAGAGGGTCCCAAAAAGAGGGCCTCAAACAGAGGGCGGCAAACAGGGGGCGGCATTCTTTGGGCTCGAAACAGAGGGCGGCAAACAGAGGGCAGCATTCAGTGGGCTCGAAACAGAGGGCGGCAAACAGAGGCCAGGAAGCAGAGTGCGGCAAACAGAGGGGGACAAACAGACGTCGGCAAACGGAGGGCAGCAATCAGAGGGAGACAAAAAGAGGACAGCAAACTGAGGGCGGCAAACAGAGGGCGGAAAACAGACGGCGGCAAACAGAGTGCGTCAAACAGTGGGCGGCAAACAAAGGGCCCAAACAAAGGGACCAAAACAGAGCGCAGTAAAGAGAGGGCGGCAAACAGAGTGCTGCAAACAGAGGGCGGCAAACAGAGGGCGGCAAACAGAGGGCGGCAAACAGAGGGCGGCAAACAGAGGGCGCAAACAGAGGGGCAAACAGAGGGCGGCAAACAGAGGGCGGCAAACAGAGGGCGGCAAACAGAGGGCGGCAAACAGAATGCCCCAAACAGAGGGCGGCAACAGAGAGTGGCAAAGAGAGGGCGGTAAACAGAGAGCGGCAAACAGAGGCCCAAAGAGGCGCAACCAGAGGGCCCCAAACAGAGGGCGGCAAACAGATGGCAGCAAACAGAGGGTGGCAAACAGAGGGCGGCAAACAGATTGCAGCAAAGAGAGGGATGCAAACAGATGTCACCAATCAGAGGGCGGCAAACAGAGGGTGGCAAAGAAAGGGCCCCAAACAGAACGCAGCAAACAGAGGACGGCAAACAGAGGGCCCCAAACATAGGGCGGCAAACAGAAGGAGGCAGACATAGAGAGGCAAACAGAGTGCGGGAAACAGAGGGCGGCAAATAGAGGGCGGCAAATGGATGGCCCCGAACAGAGGGCGGCAAACAGAGGTCAACAAACAGAGGGAGGGAAACAGAGGGCGGCAAACAGACGGAGAGAAAGAGAGGGTGGCAAACAGAGGGCCGCAAACAGAGGGCTGCAAACAGAGGGAGAGAAAGAGAGGGTGACAAACAGAGGGCCATAAACAGAGGGCGGCAAACAGAGGGCACCAACCAGAAGGCGGCAAACAGAGTGCGGAAAACAGAGTGCGGCAAACAGAGGGCCCCAAGCAGAGGGCGGCAAAGAGAGGGAGGCAAGAAGAGGATGGCAAACAGAGGGCGGCAAACGGAGGGTGGCAATCAGAGGGCCCCAAACAGAAGGCAGCAAACAGAGGTTGGCAAACAGAGGGCGCCAAACAGCAGAAGGGAAACAGAGGGTGGCAAACAGAGGGCGTCAAAAACAGGGAGGGAAACAGATGGCGGCAAACAGAGGGCGGCAGACAGAGGGTGGCAAACAGAGGGAGGGAAACAGAGGGTGGCAAACAGAGGGCAGCAAACAGAGGAGAGAAAGAGAGGGTGGCAAACAGAGGGCAGCAAACAGAGGGCTGCAAACAGAGGGCAGCAAACAAGCCCAACGAAGGCGGCAAATAGAGGGCGGCAAACAGAGGAAGAGGGCAAACAGAAACGCCCAAACAGAGGGCGGCAAACAGAGGTGGCAAACAGAGGAAACAGAGGGTGGCAAACAGAGGGCGCAAACAGATGGAGAAAAAGAGGGTGGCAAACAGAGGGCAGCAAACAGAGGGCTGAAACAGAGGCGGCAAACAGAGGCCCAACGAAGGCGGCAAAAGAGGGGTAAAAACTGTGGCCGGCAAACAGAGGGAGAGAAAGAGATGGTGGCAAACAGAGGGCCATAAACAGAGGGCGGCAAACAGAGAGCACCAACCAGAAGGCGGCAAACAGAGTGCGGAAAACAGAGTGCGGCAAACAGAGGGCCCCAAACAGAGGGCGGCAAAAAGAGGGAGGCAAGAAGAGGATGGCAAACAGAGGGCGGCAAACGGAGGTTGGCAATCAGAGGGCCCCAAACAGAAGGCAGCAAACAGAGGTTGGCAAACAGAGGGCGCCAAACAGCAGAAGGGAAACAGAGGGTGGCAAACAGAGGGCGGCAAAAACGGAGGGAAACAGATGGCGGCAAACAGAGGGCGGCAGACAGAGGGTGGCAAACAGAGGGAGGGAAACAGAGGGTGGCAAACAGAGGGCGGCAAACAGATGGAGAGAAAGAGAGGGTGGCAAACAGAGGGCAGCAAACAGAGGGCTGCAAACAGAGGGCGGCAAACAGATGGCCCCAACCAGAAGGCGGCAAATAGAGGGGTAAAAACTGTGGCCGGCAAACAGAGGGAGAGATAGAGAGGGTGGCAAACAGAGGGCCGTAAACAGAGGGCGGCAAACAGAGGGCACCAACCAGAAGGCGGCAAACAGAGTGCGGAAAACAGAGTGCGGCAAACAGAGGGCCCCAAACAGAGGGCAGCAAAGAGAGGGAGGCAAGAAGAGGATGGCAAACAGAGGGCGGCAAACGGAGGGCGGCAATCAGAGGGCCCCAAACAGAAGGCAGCAAACAGAGGTTGGCAAACAGAGGGCGCCAAACAGCAGAAGGGAAACAGAGGGTGGCAAACAGAGGGCGGCAAAAACAGGGAGGGAAACAGATGGCGGCAAACAGAGGGCGGCAGACAGAGGGGGCAAACAGAGGGCGGAAACAGAGGGTGGCAAACAGAGGGCGGCAAACAGAGGGCGGCAAACAGAGGGCGGCAAACAAAGGGCCCCAAACAGAAGGCGGCAAATACAGAGCAACAAACTGAGGGCTGCAAACAGACCGACGCAAACAGAGGAATGCAAACAGAGGGCGGCAAACAGAGGGCGGCAAACAGAGGGCCCCAAACAGAGGGTGTCAAACAGAGGGCAGCAAACATGGGCGGCAAACAGAGGGTGGCAAACAGAGTGCCTCAATCAGAGGGCAGCAAACAGAAAGCACCAGAGGTAGGCAAACATAGGGCAGCAAACAGAAGGCGGCAAACAGCGTGAGGCAAACAGAGAGTGGCAAACAGACGGCGGCAAATGGACGGCGGCAAACAGAAGGCCCCAAATAGAAGGCGGCAAACAGAGGGCAGCAAACTGACGGCGGCAAACAGAGGGGTTGAAACAGAGGGTGGCAAACAGAGAGCGGCAAACAGACAGCGGCAAACATACTGCCCCAATCAGAGGTCAGCAAACAGACTGCGCCAAACACAGATAGGCAAACATAGGGCAGCAAACAGAGGGCGGAAAACAGATGGCGGCAAACAGAGGGCCCCACACAGAAGGCAGCAGACAGAGGGCATCAAACTGAGGGCAGCAAACAGAGCACAGCAAACAGAGGGATGCAAACAGAGGGCGGCAAACAGAGGGTGGAATGCAGAGGGTGGCAAACAGGGGGCAGAAAACAGAGGGAGAGAAACAGAGGGTGGCAAACAGAGGGCCACAAACAGAGGGCGGCAAACAGAGCAAGGCACGAAGTAATGGCAAACAGAGGGCGGCAACAGGGGGCGGCAAACAGAGCGGCCCAAACAGAGGGCCCCAAACAGAGGGCAGTAAACAGAGGGCGGCAAACAGAGGGCAGCAAACAGAGGGCAGCAAATAGAGTGTTGCAAACAGACGGCGGCAAACAGAGGGCACCAAACAGAGGGTGTCAAACAGAGGGCAGCAAACAGTGGGCGTCAAACAGAGAATGGCAAACAGAGGGCGGCAAACCGGGGACCCCAAACAGAGGGCATCAAACAGCAGAAGGCAAACAGAGTGCGGCAAACAGAGGGCGGCAAACGGAGGGCGGCAATCAGAGGGCCCCAAACAGAAGGCAGCAAACAGAGGGCGGCAAACAGAGGGAGGTAAACAGAGGGCGGCAAACAGAGGGCGGCGAACAGAGTGCGGCAAACAGAGGGAGAGAAACAGAGGGTGGCAAACAGAGGGCGGCAAACAGAGGGCCACAAACAGAAGGCGGCAAATATAGGGCAACAAACTGAGGGCGGCAAACAGAGCAAAACAAACAGAGGAATGCAAACAGAGGGCGGTAAACAGAGGGCGGCAAACAGAGGGTGGCAAACAGAGGGCGGGAAACAGCGGGCCCCAAACAGAAGGCGGCAGACAGTGGGCAACAAACTGAGGGTGGCAAACAGAGCGCAGCAAGCAGAGGGATGCAAACAGAGGGCAGCAAACAGAGGGCAGAAAACAGAGGGTGGCAAACAGACGGCACCAAACAGAGGTAGGCAAACATAGGGCGGCAAACTGAAGGCGGCAAACAGAGGGCGGCAAAAAGAGTGCCCCAATCAGAGTTCAGCAAACAGATGGCGCCAAACAGAGGGAGGCAAACATAGGGAGGCAAACATAGGGCAGCAAACAGAGGGAGAGATACAGAGGGAGGCAAAAAGAGGGCGGCAAACAAAGGGCGGCAAACAGAGGGCGGCAAACAGAGGGGCCCAATCAGGAGGCAGAAAATAAGGGGCAAAAAACTGAGGGAAGCCAAAAGAGCGCAGCAAACAGAGGGATGCAAGCAGAGGGCAGCAAACAGAAGGCGGCAAACAGAGGGCAACAAACTGAGGGCGGCAAACAGAGGGCGGCAAACAGTGAGCAGCAAACAGAGGGCGGCAAACAGTGGGCCCCAAACAGAGGGCGGCAAACAAAGGCCCCAAACAGAGGGCAGCAAACAGAGGGCGGCAACAGACTGCGGCAAACAGAGGGCTGCAAACAGAGGGTGGCAAACAGAGGGGTGCAAACAGAGGGCAGCAAAAGACCGCGGCAAACAGAGGGCTGCAAACAGAGGGTGGCAAACAGAGGGCGGCAAACAGTGGGCGGCAAACAGAGGGCGGCAAACAAAGGCCCCAAACAGAGGGAAGCAAACAGTGGGCGGCAAACAGAGCGCGGCAAACAGAGGGTGGCAAACAGAGGGCCCCAAACAGAAGGCGGCAAACAGAGGGCGGCCAACAGAGGGCCCCAAACAGAGGGTGGAAAAAAGAGGGTGGCAATCAGAGTGCGGCAAACAGACGGCGCCAAACAGAGGTAGGCAAACATAGGGCGGCAAACAGAAGGCGGCAAACAGTGAGAGGCAAACAGAGTGCGGCAAACTGAGGGTGGCAAATGGAGAGCGGCAAACAGAGGGCCCCATACAGAAGGCGGCAAACAGCGGGAGAGAAACAGAGGGTGGCAAACAGAGGGCGGCAAACAGAGGGAGAGAAACAGAGGGTGGCAAACAGAGGACGGCAAACAGAGGGCGGCAAACAGAGGGCCCCAAACAGAAGGCAGCAAGCAGAAGGCAACTAACTGAGGGCGGCAAACAGAGCGCAGCAAACAGAGGAAAGCAAACAGAGGTCATCAAACAGAAGGCGCCAAACTGAGTGAGGCAAATGTAGGGCGGCAACAGAAGGTGGCAAACCGCGGGCGGTAAACAGAGGCCGGCAAACAGAGGGCCCCAATCAAAGGGCCCCAAGCAGAGGGCAGTAAACAGAGGGCGGCAGACAGAGGGGGGCAAACAGGGGACGGCAAACAGAGGGCGGCAAACAGAGTGTGTCAAACAGTGGGTGGCAAACAGAGGGCCCAAACAAAGGGTCCGAAACAGAGCGCAGAGAAGAGAGGGCGGCAAACAGAGGGCGGCAAACAGAGTGTGTCAAACAGTGGGTGGCAAACAGAGGGCGGCAAACAGAGGGCGGCAAACAGAGGGCGGCAAACAGAGGGCGGCAAACAGAGTGCGGCAAACAGAGGGCAGCAAACAGGGGGCGGCAAACATAGGTTCCCAAACTGAGGGCGGCAATCTGAGCGCGGCAAACAGAGCGCAGCAAACAGAGGGATGCAAACTGATGGCTGCAAAGAGAGGGCCCAAAACATTGGGCGGCAAACCGAGGGCAGGAAACGGAGGGCGGAAAACAGAGGGCCCCAAACAGAGGGCGGAAAACAGAGGGTGGCAAACAGAGTGCGGCAAACAGAGGGCGGCAGACAGAGTACCCCAATCAGAGGTCAGCAAACAGATGGAGAGAAACAGAGGGTGGCAAACAGAGGGTGGCAAACAGAGGGAGGCAACCAGAGGGCCCCATCCTGAAGGCGGCAAATAGAGGGCAACACACTGAGGGCGGCAAACAGAGCGCAGCAAACAGAGGGATGCAAACAGAGGGTGGCAAACAAAGGGCAGCAAACAGAAGGTGGCAAACAGAGGGCCCCAAACGGGGGGGCAAACAGAATGTGGCAAAGAGAGGGCCCGAAACAGAGGGCGGCAAACAGAGGGCGGCAAACAGAGGGAGGCAAAAAGAGGGCGGCAAACAGAGGGCGGCAATCAGAGGCCGGCAAACAGAGGGCGGCAAACAGAGGGCGGCAAACAGAGAACGGCAAACAGAGGGCGGCAAACAGAGGGCCCCAAACAGAGGGCGGAAAACAGAGGGCGGGAAAAAGAGGGCCCAAGGAGAGGGCAGTAAACAGAGGGCGACAAACAGAGAACGGCAAAAGAGAACGGCAAACAGAGGGACCCAAGCAGATGGCGAAAAACAGTGGGCGGCAAACGGAGGGCGGCAAGACGGCGGCGAACAGAGGGCCCAAACACAAGGCAGCAAACAGTGGGTGGCAATCAGAGGGCGGCAAACAAAGGGGCTCAAACAGAAGGTGACAAACAGAGGCCGGCAAATAGAGGGCGGCAAACAGAGGGCGGCAAACAGAGGGCGGCAAACAGAGGGCGGCAAACAGAGGGCGTAAAACAGAGGGAGGGAAACAGAGGGTGGCAAACAGAGGGCGGCAAACAGAGGGCGGCAAATACAGGGCCCCAAACAGAGGGCGGCAAACAGAGGGCAAGAAACTGAGGGCGGCAAACACAGCGCAGCAAACAGAGGGCGGCAAATAGAGGGTGGCAAACAGAGGGCGGCAAACAGAGGGCCCCAAACAGAAGGCGGCAAACAGAGTGCAGCAAACAGATGGCGGCAAACAGAAGGCGGCAAACAGAGGGGGGCAAACAGAGGACGGGAAACAGAGGGCCTCAAACAGCGGGCGGAAAACAGAGGGTGGAAAACAGAGGTCAGCAAACAGACGGCGCCAAACAGAGTTAGGCAAACATAGGGCGGCAAACAGAAGACGGCAAACAGAGGGAGGCAAACAGAGGGCGGCAAACAGAGGGCGGCAAACAGAGGGCGGCAAACAGAGGGCGGCAAACAGAGGGCGGCAAACAGAGGGCGGCAAACAGAGGGCGGCAAACAGAGGGCGCAAACAGAGGGTGGCAAACAGAGGGCGGCAAACAGAGGGCGGCAAACAGAGGGCGGAAACAGAGGCGTCAAACGAGGGCGGCAAACAGAGGGCCCCAAACAGAAGGAGGCAAACAGTGGGCAACAAACTGAGGGCGGCAAACAGAGCGCAGCAAACAGAGGGAAGCAAACAGAGGGCGGCAAAAGAGGGGCGGCAAACTGAGGGGCGGCAAACAGAGGGCCCCAAACAGAGGGCGGCAAACAGAGGGCGGCAAACAGAGTGCCCCAAACAGAGGTCAGCAAACAGACGGCGCCAAACAGAGGGAGGCAAACAGAGGGCGGCAAACAGAAGGCGGCAAACAGAGGGAGGCAAACAGAGTGCGGCAAACAGAGGGCGGCAAATGGAGGGCGGCAAACAGAGGGCCCCATACAGAAGGCGGCAAACAGAGGGCGGCAAACAGAGGGTGGCAAACAGAGGGAGGGAAACAGAGGGTGGCAAACAGAGGGAGAGAAACCGAGGGTGGCAAACAGAGGGCGTCAAACAGAGGGTGGCAAACAGAGGGCGGCAAACAGAGGGCCCCAAACAGAAGGAGGCCAGCAGTGGGCAACTAACTGAGGGCGGCAAACACAGCGCAGCAAACAGAGGAAAGCAAACAGAGGGCGGCAAACTGAGGGCGGCAAACTAGGGCGGCAAGCAGAGGGCCCCAAACACAGGGCGGCAAACAGAGGGCGGCAAACAGAGTGCCCCAATCAGAGGTCAGCAAACAGAGGGCGCCAAACAGAGGGAGGCAAACAGAGGGCGGCAAACAGAAGGCGGCAAACAGCGGGAGGCAAACAGAGTGCGGCAAACAGAGGGCGGCAAATGGAGGGCGGCAAACAGAGGGCCCCAGACAGAAGGCGGCAAACAGAGGGCGGCAAACAGAGGGTGGCAAACAGGGGGAGGGAAACAGAGGGTGGCAAACAGAGGGAGAGAAGCCGAGGGTGGCAAACAGAGGGCGTCATACAGAGGGTGGAAAACAGAGGGCGGCAAACAGAGGGCCCCAAACAGAAGAAGGCCAGCAGTGGGCAATTAGCTGAGGGCGGCAAACACAGTGCAGCAAACAGAGGAAAGCAAACAGAGGGCGGCAAACTGAGGGCGGCAAACTGAGGGCGGCAAACAGAGTGCCCCAATCAGAGGTCAGCAAACAGACGGCGCCAAAAAGAGGGAGGCAATCATAGGGCGGCAAAAAGAAGGCGGCAAACCGAGGGCAACAAACAGATGGCGGCAAACAGTGGGCCACAAACAGAGGGCCCAAATCAGAGGGCAGTAACAGAGGGCGGCAAAAAGAGGGCCGCAAACAGAGTTCGGAAAACAGCGGGCGGCAAACAGAGTGCAGCAAACAGAGGGCAGCAAACAGAGGGCGGCAAAGAGACGGCAGAAAGCAGAGGGGGGCAAACAGCGTGCCGCAAACAGAGGGCGGTAAACAGAGGGCGACATACAGAGGGCGGCAAACAGAGAGCGGCAAACACAATGCCCCAAACAGAGGGTGGCAAACAGAGGGCGGCAAACAGAGGGCCCCAAACAGATGGCAGTAAACAGAGGGCGGCAAACAGAGGGCGGCAAACAGTGGGCGATGAACAGAGGGTGGCAAACAGCGTGTTGCAAACAGAGGGACCCAAACAGAGGGCGGCAAACAGAGGATGGACAAATGAGGGCGGCAAACAGAGTTCCCCAAACAGAAGGTGGCAAACAGCGGGCGGCAAACAGAGTGCGGCAAACAGAGGGCGACAAACAGAGGGCGGCAAACAGAGGGCCCCAAACAGCTGGCAGTAAAGAGAGGGTGGCAAACAGAGGGCGGCAAACAGACTGCGGCAAAGAGAGGGCGACAAACAGATTACGGCAAACAGAGGGTGGCAAACAGATGTCACCAATCAGAGTTCGGCAAACAGAGGGTGGCAAACATAGGGCGCCAAACAGAACGCAGCAAACAGAGGACGGCAAACAGAGCGCCCCAAACATAGGGCGGCAATCAGAAGGAGGCAAACATAGGGAGGCAAACAGAGCACGGGAAACAGTGGGCGGAAAAAGAGGGCGGCAAACAGATGGCCCCGAACAGAGGGCTGCAAACAGAGGTCGACAAACAGAGGGCACCAAAAAGAGGTTGGAAAACAGAGGGTGGCAAACTGAGGGCGGCAAGCAGAGGGCAGCAAACAGAGGGAGGCAAACAGAGGGGGGCAAACAGGGTGCGGCAAACAGAGGGCGGCAAACAGAGGGCAGAAAACAGTGGGCGGCAAACAAAGGGCCCATAAAGAGGGACCGAAACAGAGCGCAGTAAAGAGAGGGCGGCAAACAGAGTGCCCTAAACAGAGTGCAGCAAACAGAGGGCGGCAAACAGAGGGAGGCAAAAAGAGGACGGCAAACAGAGGGTGGCAAACAGAGGGCGGCAAACAGAGGGCGGCAAGCAGAGGGCAGCAAACAGAGGGCGGCAAACAGAGGGCAGCAAACAGAGGGCGGCAAACAGAGGGCAGCAAACAGAGTGCGGCAAACAGAGGGCGGCAAACAGAGGGCGACATACGGAGGGCAGCAAACAGAGAGCAGCAAACACAGTGCCCCAAACAGAGGGTGGCAAACAGAGGACGGCAAACAGAAGACGGCAAACAGAGGGCCCCAAACAGAGAGCCCCAAACAGATGGCAGTAAACAGAGGGCGGCAAACAGAGGGTGGCAAACAGAGGGCGATGAACAGAGGGCGGCAAACAGAGCGTTGCAAACAGAGGGACCAACAGATGACGTCAAACAGAGGGCAGCAAACAAAGGATGGCAAACAGAGGGCGGCAAACAGAGGTCCCCAAACAGAAGGCGGCAAACAGAGTGCAGCAAACAGAGGGCGGCAAACGGAGGGTGGCAAACGGAGGCTGGCAAACAGAGGGCCCCAAACAGAAGGCGGCGAACAGAGGACGGCAAACAGAGGGCGGCAAACAGAGGGAGGGAAACAGAGGGTGGCCAACAGAAGGCGGCAAACAGAGGGAGGGAAACAGAGGGTGGCAATCAGAGGGCAGCAAACAGAGGGCAGCAAAGAGAGTGCGGCAAACAGAGGGAGGCAAACAGATGGCGGCAAACAGAGGGCCCCAAACAGAAGGCGGCAAACAGAGGGCAACAAACAGAGGGCGGCAAACAGGGAACAGCAAATAGAGGGCCCCAAACAGAGGGCGGCAAAGAGACGGCGGCAAACAAAGGGTGGTAAACAGTGGGCCCCAAACAGAGGGCGGAAAACAGAGTGCAGCAAACAGAGGACAGCAAACAGAGGCCAGCAAACAGAGGGTGGCAAACGGAGGGTGGCCAAAAGAGGGCGAAAAACAGAGGGCGGAAAACAGAGGGCCCCAAACAGAGGGAGGCAAACAGAGGGCGGCAAACAGAGGGCGGCAAACAGATGGCGACAAACAGTGGGTGGCAAACTGAGGGCGGCAAGAAGACGACGGCGAACAGAGGGCCCAAATACAAGGAAGCAAACAGTGTGTGGCAATCAGAGGGCGGCAAACAGAGGGGTTCAAACAGAAGGTGACAAACAGAGGCCGGCAAATAGAGGGCGGCAAACAGAGGGCGGCAAACAGAGGGCGGCAAACAGAGTGCCCCCATCAGAGTTAAGCGAACAGACAGCGCCAAACAGAGGGAGGCAAACACAGGGCGACATACAGAGGGCGGCAAACAGGGAGCGGCAAACACAGTGCCCCAAACAGAGGGCGGCAAACAGAGGGCGGCAAACAGAGGGCGGCAAACAGAGGGCCCCAAACAGAGGACGGCAAACAGAGTGTTGCAAACAGATGGACCCAAACAGAGGGCGGCAAACAGAGGACGGCAAACAGAGGGCCCCAAACAGATGGCGTCAAACAGAGGGCAGCAAACAGAGGGCGGCAAACAGAGCGCGGCAAACAGAGTTCCCCAAACAGACGGTGGCAAACAGCGGGCGGCAAACAGAGGACGGCAAACAGAGTGCGTCAAACCGAGGGAGGCAAAGAGTGTGCGGCAAACAGAGGGAGGGAAACAGAGGGTGGCAGACAGAGGGCGGCAAACAGAGAGCAGCAAACAGAATGTGGCAAACAGAGGGCCCCAAACAGAAGGTGGCAAACAGAGGGCAAAAAACAGAGGACGGCAGCAGAGTGCGGCAAACGGAGGGAGGGAAACAGAGGGCGGCAAACTGAGGGCAGCAAACAGAGGGTGGCAAACAGAGCGCGGCAAACAGAGGGCAGCAAACACAGGGCGGCAAATCGAGGGGGCAAACAAAGGACCCAAAAAGAGGGCAGCAGAGGGCGGCAAACACAGTGCGGCAAACAGAGGGCGGCAAACAGAGGGCAGCAAACTGAGGGCAGAAAACAGGGGGCCCCAAACAGAGGGCAGAAAACAGAGGGTTGCAACCAGAGTGCGGCAAACAGAGGGCGGCAAACAGAGTGCCCCAATCAGAGGTCAACAAACAGACGGCGCAAAACAGTGGTAGGCAAGCATAGGGCGGCAAACAGAGGGCGGCAAACAGAGGGCGGCAAACAGAGGGCGGCAAACAGAGGGCGGCAAACAGAGGGCGGCAAACAGAGGGCGGCAAACAGAGGGCAGCAAACAGAGGGCGGCAAACAGAGGGCGGCAAACAGAGGGCGGCAAACAGAGGGCGGCAAACAGACGGCGGCAAACAGAGGGCCCCAAACAGAGGGCGTCAAAGAGAGGGCAGCAAAGAGTGGGCAGCAAACAGAGGGCGGCAAAGCGATGTCCCAATCAGAGGGCATCAAACAGCGGAAGGCAAACAAAGTGCGGCAAACGGAGTGCGGCAATCAGAGGACCCCAAACAGAAGGCAGCAAACAGAGGACAGCAAACAGAGGGCGGCAAACAGAGGGAGGGAAACAGAGGGTGGCAAACAGAGGGCAGCAAACAGAGGGATGCAAACAGAGGGCGGCAAAGAGAGGGCGGAAAACAGAGGGCGGCAAACAGAGGGCGGCAAACAGAGTTCCCCAATCAGAGGTCAGCAAACAGACGGCACCAAACAGTGGTAGGCAAACATAGGGCGGCGAACAGAAGGCTGCAAACAGCGGGCGGCAAAAAGATGGCAGCAAACAGAGGGCCCCAAGCAGAAGGCGGCAAAGAGAGGGTGGCAAAAAGAGGGCGGCAAACAGAGGGAGAGAAACAGAGGGTGGCAAACAGAGGGGGGCAAACAGAGGGCAGCAAACAGAGGGCAGCAAATAGAGGGCCTCAAACAGAAGGCAGAAAATACAGGGCAACAAACTGAGGGCGACAAACTGAGCGACGCAAACAGAGGAATGCAAACATAGTGCGGTAAACAGAGGGCGGCAAGCAGAGGGCCCCAAACAGAGGGCGGCAAACATAGGGACCAAACAGAGGCGGAAAACAGAGGGCAGCAAACAGAGGGCCCCAAACTGAGAGTTCCAAAGAGAGGGCGGCAAACAGAGGGGGGCAAACAGAGGGCAGCAAACAGACGCCCCCAAACAGAAGGCGGGAAACAGAGGGTGGCAAACAGAGGATGGTTAACAGAGGGACCCAAACAGAAGGGGGCAAACAGAGGGCAGCAAACAGATGGCGGCAAACAGAGGGCCCCAAAAAGAGGGCGGAAAACGGAGGATGGCAAACAGAGGGCGGCAAACAGAGGGCCCCAAACAGAGGGCAGCAAACAGAGGGCGGCAATTAGAGGGCGGCAAACAGATGGCAGCAAACAGGGGGCTCCAAACAGATGGCGGCATGCAGAGGGCGGCAAACAGAGAGCAGCAAACCCAGGACGGCAAACAGAGGGAGGCAAACAGAGGGATGCAAACAGAGGACGGCAAACAGAGGGCCCCAAACAGAGCGCGGCAAACAGAGAGTGGCAAACAGAGGTCGGCAAAAGAGGGCAGCAAACACAGGGCCCCAAACAGTGGGCCCCAAAGAGAGGGCAGAAAACAGAGGGCAGCAAACAGAGGGCCCCAAACAGAGGACGGCAAACAGAGGGTGCCAAACAGAGGGCGCCAAACAGAGGGCGGCAAACTAAGGACGGCAAACAGAGGGCGGTTAACAGAGGGACCCAAACACAAGGAGGCAAACAGAGGGCGGCAAAGAGAGGGCCCCAAACAGAGGGACCCAAACAGAGGGACACAAACAGATGGCAATAAACAGAGGGCGGCAAACTGTGCGCAGCAAACTGAGGGCGGCAAACAGAGGGCTGCAAACTGATGGCCCCAAACAGAGGGCGGCAAACAAAGGGCGGCAAACAGAGGGCAGCAAACACAGGGTGCAAACAGAGGGCCCCAAACAGAAGGCTGCAAACAGAGGGCAGAAAACAGACGGAGGCAAAAAGAGAACAGCAAACCGAATGCGGCAAACACATGGCGGCAAACAAACGGCCCCAAAGAGAGGTCCCCAGAAAGAGGGCCCTTAACAGAGGGCGGCAAACAGAAGGCAGCAAACCGAGGGTGATAAACAGAGGGCGGCAAACAGACGGCGGCAAAGAGAGGGAGGCAAACAGAGAGAGGCAAGCAGAGGGCGGCAAACAGAGGGCCCCAAACAAAGGGCAGCAAACAGAGGGTGGCAATCATAGTGCCCCAAACAGAGGGCCTCAAGCAGAGGGCGGCAAACAGAGGGCGGCAAACAGAGCGCGGCAAACAGAGGGAGGCAAACAGAGAGAGGCAAGCAGAGGGCGGCAAACAGAACGCGGCAAAGAGAGGGAGGCAAACAGAGAGAGGCAAGCAGAGGGCGGCAAACAGAGTGCCCCAAGCAAAGGGCAGCAAACAGAGGGCGGCAATCATAGTGCCCCAAGCAGAGGGCGGCAAGCAGAGGGCGGCAAACAGAGGGCGAGAAACAGAGAGCGGCAAACACAGTGCGGCAAACAGAGGGCACCAAAAAGAAGGAGGCAAACAGAGGGCCGCACACAGAGGGCGGCAAAGAGAGGGAGGCAAACAGAGAGAGGCAAACAGAGGGCGGCAAACAGAGTGCCCCAAACAAAGGACAGCAAACAGAGGGCAGCAATCATAGTGCCCCAAACAGAGGGCAGCAAGCAGAGGGAGGCAAACAGAGGGCCCCAAACAAAGTGCAGCAAACAGAGGGCGGCAATCATAGTGCCCCAAGCAGAGGGCGGCAAGCAGAGGACGGCAAACAGAGGGCGAAAAACAGAGGGCGGCAAACACAGTGCGGCAAACAGAGGGAGGCAAACAGAGGGAGGCAAACACAGGGCGATAAACAGAGGGCCCCAAACTGAGGGCGGCAAACAGAGAGCGGCAAATAGAGGGCTGCAAATAGATGGCGGCAAAGAGAGGACGGCAAACAGAGTGCCCCAAAAAGAGGGCCCCAAACAGAGGGCAGAAAACAGAGTGCGGCAAACAGAGGGCCCCAAACAGACGGCAGAAAATAGTGGGCGGCAAACAGAGCCAGGCAAACAGAGGGCGGCAAACAGGGGGCGGCAAACTGAAAGCAGCTAACACAACCGTGACAAACAGAGGGCGGCAAACAGAGGACTGCAAACAAAGGGCGACGAACAGGAGGCTCCAAACAGAGGGCCCCAAACAGAGGGCTTTAAACAGAGGGTGGCAAACAGAGGGCGGCAAACAGAAGGTGGCAAACAGAGGGCCCAAAAAAGAGGGCGGCAAACAGAGTGCGGCAAACAGAGGGGCCCAAACAGAGGGCCCCAAACAGAGGGTGGCAAACACAGGGCGGCAAACAGAGTGCGGCAAACAGGGGGCGGCAAACTGAAAGCAGTAAACAGAACCGTGACAAACAGAGGGCGATAAACAGAGGGCGGCAAACAGAGGGCCCCAATCAGAAGGTGGCAAAGAGAGGGCCCCAAACAGAGGGTGGCAAACAGAGGGCTGCAAACAGGGCGCAGCAAACTGAAAGCAGCAAACACAACCTTGACAAACAGAGGGCGGCAAACAGAGGGTCCCAAACACAGGGCGACGAACAGGGGGCTCCAAACAGAGGGCCACAAACAGAGGGCAGTAAGCATGGGGTGGCAAACAGAGGGCGACAAACAGAGGGCGGCAAACTGAAGGTGGCAAACAGAGGGCCCAAAACAGAGGGCGGCAAACAGAGGGGCCCAAGCAGAGGGCGGCAAACTGAAAGCGGCAAACAGAGGGCGACAAACAGAGGGCAGCAAACAGGCGGCGGAAACTGAAAGCGGCAAACAGAGGGCGACAAACAGAGGGCGGCAAACAGAGGGCTGCAAACAGATCACCCCAAACAGAGGGCGGTAAACGGAGGGCGGCAAACAGAGTGCGGCAAACAGTGGGCCCCAAAGAGAGGGCGGCAAACAGAGGGTGGCACACAAATGGGCGCAAAGAGAGGGCGGCAACAGTGTGCGGCAAACACAGGGAGGCAAAAAGAGGGCGGCAAACAGGGGGCGGCAAACTGAAAGCGGCAAACAGAGGGCGAGAAACAGAGGGCGGCAAACAGAGGGCTGCAAACAGTGGGCCCCAAACAGAGGGCGGCAAACAGAGGGCGGCAAACAGAGGGCGGCAAACAGAGGGCGGCAAACAGAGGGCGGCAAACAGAGGGCGGCAAACAGAGGGCGGCAAACAGAGGGCGGCAAACAGAGGGCGGCAAACAGAGGGCGGCAAACAGAGGGCGGCAAACAGAGGGCGGCAAACAGAGGGCGGCAAACAGGGGCGGCAAACAGAGGGCTGCAAACCGGGGGTGGCAAACTGAAAGCAGCAAACAGAACTGTGAAAACAGAGGGCGGCAAACAGAGGGCAATGAACAGGGGCTCCAACAGAGGGCCCCAAACAGAGGGCAGTAAACAGAGGGTGGCAAACAGAGGGCAGCAAACAGAAGATGGCAAACAGAGGGCCCCAAACAGAGGGCGGCAAACAGAGGGCAGCAAACAGAGGGCGGCAAACAGTGGACGGCAAACAGAGGGCTCCAAACAGAGGGCCCCAAACAGAGGGCAGTGAACAGAGGGCGGCAAACAGAGTGCGGCAAACAGAGGCGGCAAACAGATGTTGGCAAACAGAGGGACCCAAACAAAGGGTGGCAAACAGAGGGCCCCAAACAGAGGGTGTCAAACAGATGGCAGCAAACAGAGGGCGGCAAGCAGAGCTCGGCTAACAGAGGGCGGCAAACAGAAAGCCGCAAACCGATGGCGGCAAACAGAGGGTGGCAATAGATTGCGGCAAACACAGGGTGGCAAAAAGAGGGACCCAAACAGAGTGCCCCAAACAGAGGGCAGTAAACAGGGGGCGGCAAACAGAGTGCAGCAAACAGAGGGATGCAAACAGAGGGCGGCAAACAGAGGGCACCCAAAAAGAGCGCCCCAAACAGAGGGCCCGAAACAGAGGGCAGTAAACAGAGGGCGGCAAACAGACCGCAACAAGCAGAGGGATACAAACAGCGGGCTCCAAACAGAGAGCGGCAAACATTGGGCACCAAACAGAGGGCGGCAAAAAGCGGGCGGCAAACAGAGGGTGGGAAACAGAGGGCCCCAAACAGAGAGCGGAAAACAGAGGGCGGCAAACAGAGCGCGGCAAACAGAGTGCCACAATTCGAGGTCAGGAAACAGACGGCGCCAAACAGAAGGTGGCAAACATAGAGCGGAAAACAGAGGGCGGTAAACAGAAGGCGGCAAATAGAGGGCGGCAAACAGAGGGCCCCAAACAGAGGGCGGAAAACAGAGGGCAGCAAACAGAGTGTGGCAAACTGAGGCGGCAAACACATGTTGGAAAACAGAGGGACCCAAACAAAGGGCGGCAAACAGAGGGCGGCAAAGATAGGGCGTCAAACAGATGGCTGCAAACAGAGGGTGGCAAACAGAGCTCGGCAAACAGAAAGCCGCAAACCGAAGGTGGCAAACAGTGGGCGGCAAACAGATTGCGGCAAACAGAGGGACCCAAACAGAAGGCGGCAAACAGAGGGCGGCAAACAGAGGGCCCCAAACAGAGGGCCCCAAGCAGAGGGCAGTAAACAAGGGGTGGCAAACAGAGCGCAGCAAACAGAGGGCTGCAAACAGAGGGCGGCAAACAGAGGGCGGCAAACAGAGGGCGGCAAACAGAGGGCGGCAAACAGAGGGCGGCAAACAGAGGGCAGCAAACAGAGGGCGGCAAACAGAGGGCGGCAAACAGAGGGCGGCAAACAGAGGGCGGCAAACAGAGGGCGGCAAACAGAGGGGGACAAACAGAGGGCAGCAAAGAAAGCGCTGCAAACAGAGGGCAGCAAACAGAGGGAGGCAAACAGAGGGCCACAAACAGAGGGCGGCAAACAGAGGCGGCAAACAGAAGGCTGCAAACAGAGGGCCCCAAACAGAGGGCGGCAAACAGAGGGCGGCAAACAAAGCGCGGCAAACAGAGGGCAGCAAACAGAGGGCGGCAAACAGAGGGCCACAAACAGAGGGCTCCAAACAGAGGGCCACAAACAGAGGGCGGCAAACAGAGGGCGGCAAACAGAGGGCGGCAAACAGAGGGCAGCAAACAGAGGGCTGCAAACAGAGGGCGGCAAACAGAGGGCTCCAAACAGAGGGCGGCAAACAGAGGGCGGCAAACAGAGGGCGGCAAACAGAGGGCGGCAAACAGAGGGCGGCAAACAGAGGGCGGCAAACAGAGGGCGGCAAACAGAGGGCCCCAAACAGAGGGCGGCAAACTGAAGGCGGCAAACAGAGGTCCCCAAATAGATTGCGGAAAACAGAGGGCAGCAAACAGTAGAAGGCAAACAGAGGGAGGCAAACAGAGCGCGGCAAACATAGGGCGGCAAACAGAGGGCGGCAAACAGAGGGCCCCAAACAGAGGGCGGCAAACAGAGGGCGGCAAACAGAGGGCTCAAACAGAGGGCGGCAAACAGAGGGCGGCAAACAGAGATCGGCAAACAGAGGACCCCAACAGAGGGCGGCAAACAGAGGGCGGCAAACAGAGGGTGGCAAACAGAGGGCCCCAAACAGAAGGCAGCAAACAGAGGGCGGCAAACAGAAGGTGGCAAACAGAGGGCGGCAAACAGAGGGCGACAAACAGAGGGCCGCAAACAGAGGGCGGCAAACAGAGGGCGGCAAACAGAGGGCCCCAAACAGAGGGCGGCAAACAGAGGGCGGCAAACAGAGGGCGGCAAACAGAGGGCGGCAAACAGAGGGCGGCAAACAGAGGGCTGCAAACAGTGGGCTGCAAACAGAGGGCGGCAAACTGAGGGCCAAAAACAGAGGGCCAAAAACAGAGGGCGGCAAACAGAGGGCGGCAAACAGAGTGCGGCAAACAGAGGGCGGCAAACAGAGGGCGGCAAACAGAGGGCGGCAAACAGAGGGCGGCAAACAGAGGGCGGCAAACAGAGGGCGGCAAACAGAGGGCGGCAAACAGAGTGCGGCAAAAAGGAGGCGGCAAACAGAGGGCGGCAAACAGAGGGCGGCAAATAGAGGGCCCCAAACAGAGGTCTGCAAACAGAGGGCGGCAAACACATTGCGGCAAACAGAGGGCGGCAAAAGAGGATGGCAATTAGAGGACGGAAAGCAGAGGGAGAGTAACAGAGGGCAGAAAACAGAGGGCGGCCAACAGAGTGTGGCAAACAGAGGACGGCCAACAGAGTGTAGCAAACAGAGGGCGGCAAATACAGGGCGGCAAACAGAGGGCCATAACACAGGGCCCAAAACAGAAGGCAGTAAACATAGGGCGGCAAGCAGAGTGCGGCTCACGGAGGGCAGCATACAGAGGCCGGGAAACAGAGTTCGGCAAACAGAGGGGGACAGACAGACATCAGCATACAGAGGGCGGCAAACAGATGGCCCCAAACAGTGGTCGGCAAACAGAGGGCGACAAACAGAGGGCAGCAAAGAAAGTGCTGCAAACAGAGGGCAGCCAAACAGAGGGGGCAAACAGAGGGCCACAAACAGAGGCGGCAAAATTGAAGGCGGCAAACAGAGGTCCCCAAAGAGATTGTGGAAAACAGAGGGCGGCAAACAGAGGGCCCCAATCAGAGGCAGCAAACAGAGGGAGGCAAACAGAGGGAGGCAAACAGAGTGCGGCAAAAAGAGGGCCCCAATCAGAGGACGGCAAACAGAGTGCGGCAAAAAGAGGGCGACAAATAAAGGGACCCAAACAGAGGGCCCCAAATAGATGGCAGTAAAAAGAGGACGGCAAGCAGAGGGCGGAAACTGAGGGCGATGTAAAGAGGGCGGCAAACAGAGGGCCCCAAACAGAGGGCGGCAAACACAGTGCGGCAAACAGAGTGCGGCAAACAGAGTGCCCCAATCAGAGGTCAGCAAACAGACGGCGCCAAACAGTGGTCGGCAAACATAGGGCCCCAAACAGAGGGCCCCAAACAGAAGGCGGCAAACATATGGCGGCAAACAGAGGGCGGCCAGCAGATTGAGGGAAACAGAGGGTGGCAAACAGAGGGAGAGAAAGAGACAGTGGCAAACAGAGAGCAGAAAAAAGAGTGCCGCAAACAGAGTGCCTCAAACTGAGGGCGGCAAACAGAGGGCCCCAACCAGAAGGCAGCTAATAGAGGGCAAAAAACTGTTAGCGGCAAACAGAGGGAGGGAAACAGAGGGTGGCAAACCGAAGCCGGCAAACAGAAGGCCCAAACAGAAGGCAGCAAACAGAGGGCGGCAAACAGAGGGCGGCAAACAGAGGGAGGCAAACAGAAGGCAGCAAACAGAGGGCGGCAAACAAAGGCCCCAAACAGAGGTCAACAAACAGAAGGCAGCAAACAGACGGCAGCAAACAGAGGGCTGCAAAGATAGCGTGGCGAACAGAGGGCGGCAAACAGAAGGCGGCAAACAGACGGCCGCAAACAGAGGGCGGCAAACAGAGGGCGGCGAATAGAGGGTGGCAAACGGAGGGCGGCAAACAAAGGACCCAAACAGAGGGCGGTAAACAGTGAGCAGCAAACAGAGGGCCCCAAACAGATGGCGGCTAACAGAGGGCAGCAAACAGAGGGTGGCAAACAGAGGGCGGCAAACAGAGGGCGGCAAACAGAGGGCGGAAAACAGAGCGTATCGAACAGAGTGTGGCAAACAGAGTGCGGAAAACAGAGGGCGCAAAACAGAGGGCAGCAAACAGAGGGCGGCAAACAGAGGGCGGCAAACAGAGGGCGGCAAACAGAGGGCGGCAAACAGAGGGCGGCAAACAGAGGGCGGCAAACAGAGGGCGGCAAACAGAGGGCGGCAAACAGAGGGCTGCAGACAGAGGGCGGCAAAGAGAGGGAGGCAAAGAGAGGGAGGCAAACAGAGAATGACAAACGGAGGGCCCCAAACAGAGGGCGGCAAACAGAGGGCGGCAAACAGAGGTCAGCACACAGAGGGCCCCAAACAGGGGGCGGCAAACAGGGCACAAATCAGAGTGCGCCAAACAGAGGGCACCAAACAGAGGGCGGTAAGCAGAGGGACCCAAGCAGATGGCAGCAAACAAACGGAGGCCGGCAAACAGCGCGTGGTTAACAGAGGGACCCAAACCGAAGGTGGCAAACAGAGGGCGGCAAACAGAGGGCGGCAAACACATGGCTGCAAACAGAGGGCCCCAAACAGAAGGCAGTTAATGGAGTACGGCAAATAGAGGGAGGCAAACAGAGGGCAGTAAACAGAGGGCGATAAACAGTGGGTGGAAAACAGAGGGCGGCAAAAAGCGGGCTGCAAACAGTTGGCCCCAAACAGAGTGCGGCAAACAGAGGGCAGCAAACAGAGGGCGGCAAATAGAGAGCGACAAACAGAGGGTGGCAAACAGAAGGCTGCAAACAGATGGCCCGAGTCAGAGTGCGGCAAAAAACTGAGGGCGGCAAACAGAGTGCAGCAATGAGTGGGATGCAAACAGAGGGTTGCAAAGAGAGGGTGGCAAATAGAGGGCGGCAAACAGAGAGCGGCAACAGAGGGCGGCAAATCGAGGGGGTGAACAAAGGACCTTAAAAGAGGGCAGCAGAGGGCGGCAAACACAGCGCAGCAAACAGACGGCAGCAAACTGAGGGCAGAAAACAGAGGGCCCCAAACAGAGGGCGGAAAACAGAGGGTGGCAAATAGAGTGCGGCAAACAGAGGGCGGCAAACAGAGTGCCCCAATCAGTGGTCAGCAAACAGACGGCGCCAAACAGTGGTAGGCAAACATAGGGCGGCAAACAGAGTGCGGCAAACAAAGGGCGACAAACAGAGGGCCCCAAACAGAAGGTGGCAAACATAGGGTGGCAAACAGAGGGCATAAAACAGAGGGCGGCAAACAGTGGGCCCCAAACAGTGGGCGTCAAACAGTGGACGGCAAACAGAAGGAGGCAAGAAGAGGACGGCAAACAGAGGGCGGCAAACAGAGGGCAGAAAACAGGGTGCAGCAAACAGAGCTACCCAAACAGAGGGCGCCAAACAGAGGGCAGTAAACAGAGGGCGGCAAACAGACGGCAACGAACAGAGGGTGGCAATCAGAGTGCCCCAATCAGAGGTCGGCAAACAGACGGCGCCAAACAGACGGTGGCAAACACAGAGCGGCAAACAGAGGGCGGAAAACAGAGGGCAGAAAACAGAGGGTCCCAAACAGAGGGCGGAAAACAGAGGGTGGCAAACAGACTGCGGCAAACAGAGGGCGGCAAACAGAGTGCCCAAATCAGAGGTCAGCAAACAGACGGCGCAAAAAAGTGGTAGGCAAACATAGGGCGGCAAACAGAGGGCGACAAACAGAGGGCCCCAAACAGAAGGCGGCAAACATCGGGCGGCAAACAGATGGCAGCCAGCAGATTGAGGGAAACAGAAGGTGGCAAACAGAGGGAGAGAAAGAGACGGTGGCAAACAGAGAGCGGAAAAAAAGTGCCGCAAACAGAATGCCTCAAACTGAGGGCGGCAAACAGAGGGCCCCAACCAGAAGGGGGCAAATAGAGGGCAAAAAACTGTTAGCGGCAAAGAGAGGGAGGGAAACAGAGGGTGGCAAACAGAGGGCGGCAAACAGAGGGTGAGAAAGAGAGGGTGGCAAACCGAAGCCGGCAAACAGAGGGCCGCCAGCAGAGGGCGGCAAACAGAGGGCGGCAAACAGAGGGAGGCAAGAAGAGGACGGCAAACAGAGGGCGGAAAACAGAGGGAGGCAAGAAGAGGACGGCAAACAGAGGACAGCAAACAGAGGGCGGAAAAAACAGAGGGCGGCAAGAAGAGGAACGGCAAACAGAGGGTGGCAAACAGAGGGAGGCAAGAAGAGGACGGCAAACAGAGGGGGCAAACAGAGGAGGCAAGAAGAGGGACGGCAAACAGAGGGCGGGCAAACAGAGGGAGGCAAGAAGAGGACGGCAAACAGAGGACAGCAAACAGAGGGAGGCAAGAAGAGGACGGCAAACAGAGGGCCGGCAAACAAGGGAGGCAAGAAGAGGACGGCAAAAAAACAGAGGGCGGAAAACAGAGGCGGCAAGAAGAGGACGGCAAACAGAGGGTGGCAAACAGAGGGAGGCAAGACAGAGGACGCCAACCAGAGGGCGGCAAACAGAGGGCCCCAAACAGAGGACGGCAAACAGAGGGCGGCAAACAGAGGGAGGCAAGAAGAGGACGGCAAACAGAGGGCAGCAAACAGAGGGCAGAAAACAGGGGGCAGCAAACAGAGGGATCCAAACAGAGGGCAGAAAACAGGGGGTGGCAAACAGACGGCAACGAACAGAGGGTGGCAAACAGAGTGCCCCAATCAGAGGTCAGCAAACAGACGGTGGCAAACATAGAGCAGCAAACAGAGGGCGGAAAACAGAGGGCGGCAAACAGAGTGTGGCAAACAGAGGGTGGCAATCAGAGGGTGGCAAACAGGGGGCGGCAAAAAGCAGGCCCCAAACAGAGGGCAGCAAACAGAGCGTGGCAAACAGAGTGCAGCAAACAGAGGGCTGAAAGAAGGGGCGGCAAACACTGGGCGGCAAACACTGGGCGGCAAACAGAGTTACCCAAACACAGGGCCCCAAACAGAGGGCAGTAAACAGAAGGCGGCAAACAGAGTGCAGCAAACAGAGGGCTGAAAGAGGGGGCGGCAACACTGGCGGCAAACACTGGGCGGCAAACAGAGTTAACCCCAAACACAGGGCCCCAAACAGAGGGCAGTAAACAGAGGGCGGCAAACAGAGTGCAGCAAACAGAGGGATGCAAACAGAGGGCGGCAAACAGAGAGCGGAAAACAGAGGGCGGCAAACACAGGGCAGCAAACACAGGGCGGCAAACAGAGTACCCCAAACTGAGGTCACCAAACAGACCGCGCCAAACATTCGGAGGCAAACATAGGGCAGCAAACAGAGCGCGGCAAACTGAGGGTCCAAAACAGACGGCGGCAAACAGAGGGAGGCAAACATTGGGCGGCAGACAGAGGGCGGCAAACAGAGGGACCCAAACAGAAGGCAGCAAACAGAGGACGGCAAACAGAGGGTCCCAAACAGACGGCGGCAAACAGAAGGAGGCAAACATTGGGCGGCAGACAGAGGGCGGCAAACAGAGGGACCCAAACAGAAGGCAGCAAACAGAGGGCGCCAAAAAGATGGCAGTAAACAGAGGGCAGCAAACAGAGGGCGACATACAGAGGGCAGCAAAAGGAGGGCCCCAAACAGAGGGCATTAAACAGAGGGCGGCAAACGGAGCACAGCAAACAGAGGGATGCAAACAGAGGGATGCAAACAGAGTGCTGCAAAAAAAGGGCAGCAAACGGAGGGCGCCAAACAGAGTGCCCCAAACAGAGAGCCCCAAACAGAGGGCGGCATCAGTGGGCGGCAAACAGAGAGTGGAAAACAGAAGGAGGCAAAGATAGGGCGGCTAAGAGAGGGCCCCAAACAATGGTGTCAAACAGAGGGCCCCAATCAGAGGGCGGCAAGCAGAGGGCGGCAATCAGAGGGACCCAAACAGAGGGCAGCAAGCAAAGGACGGCAAACAGCGGGCCCCAAGCAGCAGGCGGCAAACAAACGGAGGCAAACATACGGCGAGAAACAGAGGGCGGCAAACCGAGGGCGGCAAACAGAGTGTCCCAAACAGAGAGCCCCAAACAGAGGGCAGTAATCAGAGAGCAGCAACAGATGGTGGCAAAGAGAGGGCAGCAAAGAGAGGGCGGCAACAGAGGGTGGCAAACAGAGGGCGGCAAAAAGAGTGCCCCAAACAAGGGGCCCTCAACAGAAGGTGGCAAACAGCGCGTGGCAAACAGAGTGCAGCAAAAAGAGAGCAGCAAATGTAGGGTGGCAAAAAGATGGC